>JAJOOF010009824.1:0-12691 GCA_029582545.1 Solanum lignicaule | reverse complement strand
CACTATAAATATGAGAGTACAAAATATAGAGAGAGAAACAACCTCAAACAATTCACTCGGAATACAAGGAGGTACACAATATTCTCCCCCATAACCGCAACTCTCAAAACCCTAGGACTACATTGTGAATGCTAATTAAGTTAGAAGGAACAAGCCTATATTTATAGAGTACTAAACCTTTCCTACAAGAAAAGGACTAGTAAAATATTAAAACCTTTTCATAAAAGGAAAACATATTTATGGTAAGAAATCAGGGCAAATAACCCCAACAATATAAAGGAGTCTTCATAAGATAAGAAAAAAGAGAAGAGAAATGCATAGAGAAACTCTATTCTTGAGTAGTGAACCGCGTGTCTTCCAAATACAAAAAAGTCATTATCTCCAAGTTGAAGTTGTGATCCACAAATTCTCATATCTCCACAATTGTGAATTTGTGATCAAAGTTTGGCCCAGTATTCGCGGTGAAATTCCAATAAATAATCCATTGATTCAAGAATGAAGCAACACTTTGAGTTGATGATCGCATGGAGAAGAATTAGGGGATTATATCTTTTTATAAAGATTGTATAACCTATGCATAAATTATTGAAATCAAATTTATTACTAACGCTATCTTTCTTGTCTTGATTATTATTATTTTCCAAAAACAAAATTTAGTCATTTACAATGATTATTACTCCCATGATATGTCACATACTTTCATTTTTAATTTATTTAAAAAGAAAAATACACTTCTAAATTTATAAAAACAATTAATTCATGCCTTTTATTTTACTTTTGATTTATAAAAGGAAAATCTCCAATCACATGAATATTACGCCACATTTAAAATGATAAATTTCAAAAAATTATAATCATATAAAAATGCATAGATTTCCTTCTAAACTTGTCCCGAAAAATCAGTTACACGCTTAAACTATCATGATAAGTTGATAACCTATTACACACCTTTACTAGTTAAAAGTGAATTTATTTTCCCCCTAAAATTGACGTGACAAAATAATTTTAAAAAAAATAAAAAATCACGCGCGTCAGATAATTATTAAAGTAAAAATAAAATTAAAAATTAAAAAATTCTCCTTATCCCCCACCCCCCCACATATCTTCTTCTTCATACCTTAACCTCCGCATCTTTTTCACTCTCCATTAAGCTTAAATGGACCACACGAAGCAACCCATAAACAAGTTGCTTAAAAAACACAACCCTTTTACCCGAAAATCTCCCAACAAAAATAATCAAAACAGTACTGGATATAATACTTGACCTAAGAGTTGTGGGTTTTTATTTGTGTTTTTTAACAAGAAGTTTCTTCACATCATCGATGTGATAAAATGTTGGGGGTTTCTTAACCGTTGGAGCTACGATAGGCTTTTTGAATGAAAATGATGATTAATTGACTGAAAAGGGGAAGAAAATTATTTCCTATTATCCTTATCTTTTAAGAAACCTCCGAGAAGAACATAGAAAAAGAAAAAAAAAATATGTTCGACTCTGAAAAATATTTGCAACTGGCAAGTCACAACAAATTGTACTTCACAGTGAAGTGATACAGTGGAAGCTCGGTTTTTATGGTCAATCAATGGAAGAAACTAAAGCAACTTCCTTGTGGTTCATTTTTAAACGACAGAATTCTTCCACTTCACAAATAAGCTTCGGATTTCAGACAGTTTTCTTGACGGCCATTACTGGAAGTTTCTTCTTTATAATTTTGTTATGAAGAATATATAACTATTAGAGAATTTTAATAATCAATTAGTGTAAAATATAGTTAACAAAAGAAAAGTTAATTATAAAAAAAACAAAACAAAAAGGATATAAAAAATTATAATTTCTGACATAACACTGACGTATCGCTGATGTGGCTACGAGTGTAATACACCACATAATGTGAGAGCGAGATTACATGTTTAGGGTGATATTAAATTCACTTTTAAATAGTAAATATATGTAATAAATCGTCATGATAATTTAAATATGAAACTGACTTTTTGAGATATATTGAAAGAAAAATTTATGTCTTCTCCCTATAAATTTAAAAAATTTCCTTTCTTTCCTAAATTCTTATCCATTCAAATAAAATGTACTCACATAAAGTGTATTTTTTTAGGTCTACATAAAAACTAAGATTCTGAGAGATGACGGATGATGTCACGTTCAAAGGGTATCTGCATTATTTATGTACGTACATACACAACTCAGAAAGGTAGGGCAAATGGGTATAAAAAATAATGATAATTAAATTCAAATATTTAAAATTCAAAAGCAATGGAACCTAACCAAACAACAAAGCACCAAAGGAAATTCCTTCGTGGGGCATCGGATGAAACTGTTTTTTTTAATTAAATATTTTGATTTTGAGTTTATGATATAAAAAGTTCCTAGTAATAAGTAATTTTTCATAATGAATCCTACAATAACGCGAATTCAAATTAATTGAGTTTCAACACGTATATCAGACACATACCAATGCAGTTATTTTTTAAAATCAAAAATCTTGATTTTGAGTTTTTTTATATGAAAACAATTCTTGGTAATAAGTGTTTTTCAAAATGATTCCTACACCACGCAAATTCAAATTAATTTTTTCATAATGAACCCTGTAAGAACGTAGAGTTTCAACACGTATATCAAACATAGAGTTTCAATACGTATATCAGATATGGACCAACGAAACTACTTTTTTTAATCAAAGATCTTGATTTCATGAAAAAATTCATGATAATACATGATTTTTTCAAAATAAATTCAACACCATAAAAATTTAAATTAATGAAATTTCAATACGAATATCGACACATGAACAAAGAAGCAAAAAGGAAAAAGCAAGAAAGAAAATAATAATATAGCACAACGCAAAAGACTCCGCGTATAGAAATCAAATTAATATTGTGTGTAGGGGTTGGGTTTAAGCTTAAGAACTTTGAAGGCGACCAGACAGCCCCACTCCACAGGTGGTCTCTTTCTCTCCCTGTGGGTTGTGGGCAAAGAAATTGATAGCAACTCCGACCCAATTCCCTTCTCTGGTTCGTGATTTTGGCTTGCCCCTTCTTTGTATTTGTATCTTTTGCCTTTGATTTGAAAAAAAGTTCGTCTTTTTATGCGTTTCTTGAAAAAAATGGATCTGGGTCTTTTTCTGTTTTCGAGGTTCTCGTCAGTTTGAATATGTTTCTTGGAGCCATCTTTCTTTATGTGTGTTTTCTGCTTCTGGGTGTTTGCTAGTTTGTGTTTTGGGAGTTGATCAGGGTGTTAAATTGTTTTTCTTGGTGACGTATGTTGTTGATTTTACTGGCTAGTTGGGTTTAGTTGTGAAAATGTGTAGAGTACAGTATTTTTTTTTTTTGAAATATTAAATCTTTTTTCTTTATGTTTGTTGTTTGTTGTTTTCGTTTTATTAACAGACTGATAGTTGTAGGATCTGTCCAAAGATAGGCTTAGCTGAATTTTGTTTTTGCACTGTGGTTTTTCTGAAAGTTATTATCTTGTAAATTGTAAGAACTTCAATTTGCAGTATGTGAACTTGAAATTGAGTTTGTGCACGTTTTTTGACTTGTCAGATCCAGCTGGTTTTCACGTTTGCAGCTTAGAGTATGATCTTGTGATGTGACGAGTTTATTATTATTGGGCATAATGACCAGATTAGTTGAACGGCTAATGTAGACACAGACTTCACCATCTGATTGTTGGAAGCTTCTTTTAGTATGTTGACCAAATTTGTATGGTTCAAAATCAATTATTTTGACTTGAAAATTTTGTTTTCCTAGTTGTTGGAGAGGATAACTTCGACAAGGTAGTCAGTGTTTTCGAGATTGGAGAAACGGAAGTTGAGATCTTCATTGGTATCCTCTGGTTATATTGGGTTCAATTCTCGTATGGCTGTTGCCAAGAGCAACAGCAACACTGAATCATCATTTTATACATCATGTTGCTATAAAGTTGCAAACTTGAGTGGGACCATTTTGGATGCAAGTCATACTGCTAATCTGCATGATCGTTACATTCTTGGAGAACAGCTGGGCTGGGGACAGTTTGGGATAATCAGGACATGCTCTGACAAGTTTACTGGAGAGGTGTTGGCCTGCAAATCAATTGCAAAAAATAGATTGGTGACTCAGGAGGATGTGCGAAGTGTCAAGCTTGAAATTGAAATAATGACCAGGCTTTCTGGCCACCCAAATGTTGTAGATCTCAAGGCGGTTTATGAGGAAGAAGATTGTGTACATCTAGTAATGGAGCTTTGTGCTGGGGGAGAACTTTTCCACCAGCTGGAGAGGCATGGTAGATTTTCCGAGGCTGAGGCCAGGGTTCTCTTCCATGACCTAATGGAAGTGGTGATGTACTGCCATCATAAAGGCATTGTACACAGAGATCTTAAGCCAGAGAACATTCTCTTGGCTACAAAGGGTTCTTCTTCTCCGATAAAATTAGCTGATTTTGGTCTCGCAACTTACATCAAGCCAGGTATAATTTCTCCTTTCCTTTGAAAAACCTATATGCAACATTGTTATACCTATTCTGATAATTTTATGCATCATCAACTTTCTTGTTCCAGGTCAAAGTTTGCATGGTACTGTTGGCAGCCCATTTTATATAGCTCCTGAGGTCCTGGCAGGAGGTTATAATGAAGCAGCTGATATCTGGAGCACTGGTGTTATTCTTTACATTCTTCTTAGTGGAATACCACCATTTTGGGGGAAGACAAAGTCAAAGATCTTTGATGCTGTCAGGGCAGCTGATTTGCGGTTTCCTTCTGATCGGTGGGATACAATATCATCTTCAGCAAAAGAGTTGATTAAAGGAATGCTATGTACGGATCCTTCCCAGAGGCTTACACCTCAGCAAATTCTAGGTATAATATGCAAGATATTTATCAAATTCATTATACTTGTTACCTAAATAGAACTGATGAATAATCTTGACAAAGAAAATAGAACTGTTGACTGAAGTTTGATGCATCAAGAATGTATATTTATTTGTCTTTGACATCAGTAGTTGATTTGAAAGGATAGATAGATCAAGCACATAAGCTTGTGAATATAGAATGAACCTACTAAGGGTAGAAGTGGATAGTAAACTGTGAAAACCAGAATATCTAGAATTCATTAGATATGTAACTGCATCAGATCCGTAAATTTCTGAAGGACTTGCTATCTTATATTCTTCTCAAAATTGTTCTTATTCCTGTGGATATGAAATTGTTGAAGTGCAGCTGTACCATGTTTTTGACCTCTACAACATGATATATCATATTTGCTACCACACTTTGTTTGTGCTCTCAGCCTGCTTCTCAAGATGATGAGTCTTCAAAATTCCTCGGTCAATGGATGAATTTTTCTTACCTAAGCTGTAATCTAACTTCGGAAGATCCAATTCATAAAATCCTTCGGGGTGACCCAGTGGTTTGAGCCTTTGAGACTTCCATGTTGGAGGTCTCAAGTTCGAAACCCCTTACCAAATGCCAGCGAAAGCAAGGGATTTGACTTCTGGGTTGAGCTCGTCGCACCGGGCTTGCCTAGTGCGGGTTACCTTTCCTGTGTGTTTGTGAGCTATTGTGTAGGAGCGAGGATGTTACCCTGTATGCACCCAAAGGGTAGCGGCTGCGGGTTTTCCTTGTCATTAAAAAAAAAAGGATCCAATTCATAAACTGATTTTCTCTGATTGAGTTAGATTTTTCAGTTCTTAAAAGGCTTTTTCTTTTATCTAAGTAGTGAAGCAGTTGAGGATGTATCAGTTGAGCAGCTTACTTCTTGTCTTACCTCAAACTTATGATTTTGACACTTAACAGATCATGCTTGGGTACGGGATATCTCACCGCATTTCAATGAGCCATGCCTAAAAGTGCATTCAGATGAAGGCTCCTGCTGCTCTTCTCTTATGACTCGGAATCAGGATATCAGTTTTGGCACAGGTTCTGCCGTTTTAATTGATGCCCAATCGCCAAAATTCACGTGCAAGTCATCATTTTCTACTTTACTAACCGAACAATCAACGACTTCCTATGGATCCGCTGTATTCTCTTTCAGTAGTACTAATGGATCAAATGGCCATGACTTTGCTTCTCCTGTTCTAACGCTGCCTAGTTTTACATTCTTCGGCTCAAGTTTAGTTGTTGATCAAGGGAGTTATGAAGTTGATTTATCTGTTAGGGCATCTGATGTGGATTTACTTCATAAAGGTAATTTCACAGTTTTTTTTAAAAAAATTTCATCTTAAACTGTAAATTGCTATATCCAAAGTTATATGTCCGTCTGGAGTCCTAGGATTTAAACCTATTCGACTCATGTCACAGATGCCAGTGTGGGAAAGGTGTTTATGTTGTCAGAGTCTCCTGTAAGCTTTGAGCAAGTGGTAAGAGATAAGACAGCAGAAGTTAGAAAGAGTGGATCAAATGGATCTAGAACTCTAGGCATCCAGAGCAGGAGGAACCATACAATTGGTCTTGGTGAATTTGAGCAGATTGATATTGTGGTGACCGAAACAGTTATCCGATGGGCGTCGTGCACATGTCTTCCTACTGCCACATCACTCAGGTCGTCTCTTGTCTGCTGAAAGTGTAGATGACTTTATGGCTTAACTTGTCAGTAGCTTGTGCTGAGAAAAAGAGTTGTTAACCTTGATGTTCAATTAATGAGGTCATGTAACATGTTAGATTCATGAGCTTCTGGACTAAACTGTCAAAGCTTTTTTTGCAACTCACAAGTTTGATTTTGGTAAAATGTCGTACCATAAAATGATGTTTTCTTGAGTTACAAAGCTTTTGTCTATCGTTAATGTGAAGGGGAGTGAGTCAATTGCTTACGAGGCTTTTCCACATGTATAATGTTTCTGTCCTGATATTCAATGAGTTTGCATGGCCATCCGGTATCTGTGTAGCATTTCATTTGCCTTGGTCCGAATATGGGTGTTCGACGTACATTTTCACTAGATACATGAGCTTGTTTTCTCAAATGCAGAAACTTATATAAACAACAATTGCCTGCTATTACTGCAAGGTCTATAATCAGAGTTTGAGCTTCAAAAATGGCTGCACAAGATGAATGCAATTATCTTTACATAGTCGTTAGGTAGGATGCATTTGATTCTATATTAGACATGACATTATTTAATTCTTTGTTTGGTAGGATTTTTAGTTTATGTATATAACTAAAAGTATCATACTTAGGAAATCATGGTATTAGACTTTTGGTAATACAATGGTTAATTAATACATGGCACGATTAAAGACATAACCACCCTTAATACATCAAACCAAACAATGTATAAACATAATCCCAACATTACTAAATACACCCTATTCAACACTATTCTTATGCACTATCAAACGATCCCTAAAGTTTCAACTTATATAACTGATTGGATAAAAACGGCACTGTTAGTGCAATGTAATCGGTTGTTGCAGGTTATTACTCTGTTTTCTAGGTTATAACTATCATTCTTGATACGAAGAGCTAACTTAACCTAATTATGTGGGAGCTTTTTTACATAGTCGGTGCATATAATATAAACTCTATTTTTAAAGTTTTGATGTGGCTTGTTTTGTACTCTCATTTACTTAAAGAATACAATTAATCCTTTCTTGTGATTGCCAAAGAGCTGACTTCAGAGTTGTTTATGGTGTGATCTTTTTACTTTTCAAGTAATATAGTTGTATAAGTTATCCCATTGTACAACCATGTGAGGAGATGGTAGACAAAATGATGGGGTTTTTCTCTTTTTTCCGCGTTGACATGTCCCAAACTATTAATTAAAATTTAAAACTATAGCTTATATGGGGTTTCTCTTTTTAGAATTGGTACTTTGGGTGGAGTGGTCTTGCTCCCACCTCCACATGGCCATGGAGAATAAAATGTTGGTGCAAATACAATTAGACATTGACTATAATAATAATGGGAAATGTGGATATGAATGGTGGAGGGACCATCCAACTAAGGAATTTTTTATTTTGCTTTCATAATCGACAAGATTCACTATTATAATTTGTCTTGTTGATGCTTTCCACGACTCTATTATCCTTCTTTGCTCTGTCCTTGTAGGTACTCTTTCCTTTATTAAAGTTTTGTTTCAAAGTAAAAATCATACCAGTTGTCACTTTTAGGGCTACTAATTTGAATGTGTATCCAAAAGTCTTACGTATTGTGTCACGATCACCTCATATTGATATAAACAAGAAGGAATCCCTGATAAAAAAGACATGAAGGCATGGAAATTATGAAAGCTAGTTGCTAAGGAAAAAAATGCAGAGCGATATCGATAAATACTACTAGAAATAGCGAAGGTTCCTTGATATAGTAGTCATAACTTAAAAGTGCCCCAGAGATCTGTTAGTTGAAAATTAACCAGAGTTGAAGTTCAAAATTGTACAACTGAAATTTGTCGACGTTCTAAGACTAAATCTTTAGGGCAGTGTCAATTTAACTTTTAAAGAATGAGGAGACTAGTTTCATAATGTATTGTATTGTATCATACTGTATTGTTTTAATGAATACAATGTTTGGATAGATTGTATGTTCTCCGTCGTTACATAGTGTGACACATTCATAATTGAATGATAAACCTATAAGAAATTGTACCATATGAGGTAGAGCTACTATGAAAAGATAGGGTAAATCATAAATGATAAAATAAAATTATTAAATAATAAGTAAAGACAAAATGAGAAGAAAATATTAAGGTAACGATACGATCACACCAAATCGATAGTTAAATTAGGGACAGGCACACATGAAAATTCATTAAAATTGGACAAGGCGACAAGAATTCTCTATGAACTTTCACATCATTGTAGATTCAGGATGGTCCAATAGGATATGTCAAACATTTGATCAATAAGCTTTCAATTTACTATATAGGACGTGCTACAACCACAATTATTTTTTGTAGTACAATCCAGACGACAAAGAATGGGAAAATTTAAAAATAGCCATTTTCCAATAGTCCAGAATTGAAAAATTAGTTTATTTTTGGAATGTATGACATTCAAACTTAGAAAAGTGAAACTCTATCACAGTATTATGGACAAAAGATGTTTCATCATTTAAATTTGAAATTCATGACATTGGCATGGTTTTCACATCAAAAGTTGTTTCTTTTAAATGGATTTTCAAACACTAATTATTTTCTAAAACCCGGGCCCCTATAATTTTACAATTTGAATGAGATGATAAAAATCCAACTTTAAATACAATATTTGAACCATAAACAGCTAATATAATGTTCATTGAAAAGTTTTTTTAAGATGTTAATCTCTCCATCCATCTTTACTTGTCCATTATACTAAAAATAGTCGTCAAATAATACTTGTCCAATTCGTTAATGGGAAAAAACAATTCCCTTATGTATTTTAAGGATAATATGTTGGAAATAAACCGGATTTGCTTGAAGGAATATTACAAGATGCATCCTGGATAAAGATTAAATGTCTCTTGGAATTTATTTATTTATTAATTAATATTATATGTGTGTAAAAGGAATGTTATGAAAGACTTGGAACATTAACACTTGGATTTCCTAGAGGAGATAGGTCATATGTAGTTTGTTTTGCTTTCTATTGTTGTTGTTGTAAATTGTAATTGTACTTTCTTGGTAACTTTAATGCTAAAATTTTAGCTTACATGTTAAATTTTGAAGTTCTATTGTCATTATACAGTATTCTCTACTTTAAAAGTTTTGTAGTTACGAGTAAGTCGACAATTATGAGTAGCAAAAATCTTATAAGCAATTTGTTAAGGAAAAATCATGACTTTCTATTAATATGAAAATGTTAACTACTCCGCCTGAATCTAATCAGATACTTTTTTTAAGGACTTAATAGGTTTAATTAATCATAGTTTCACAGAAGAACGTTATAAGTTTCCAAATCTATCCGATTCTCTAAACTATACGTGGACCACCTTTTCGGTATATTGACTTCACAAACTAAATATAACTAACAACAATATACATAGTGAAATTTTACCAGTGGGATTTGAGGAGGCTAGAGTATATGCTGCAGATCTTATCATTACTTGATAGAATGGTTGTTTCCGAAAGACCCCTGACTCGAGGACAACAAATCTAAGTACAAGGAAGAAGAAAATAGTGGAATAAACACAACAACTACAAGAATAGACCAAAAACAATAAAATACTACTCCCTCTATACTGTCCCAATTTATGTGGCACTTTTCGTTTTTTGAGAGTCAAACAATTTAAGTTTGACCGGGAATTTGCGCATGAAATCTTCAATTTTTTTTAAATGAAATTCATATATTTGTAAATTACGTAAAAAGTACTACAAGTCAAAATAATTGATAATTCAAAATGCTTAAAAAATTTATGAAAAACTTACGGTCAAAGATAGACTTGTTTGAATCTCGATATCCGAAAAGTGCCACATAAAATGGAACGAAGGGAAGTATGATAATCAAGACACAATAAATAACCGACAATGATGGATATCTCAGACATCATTTCAAACTGAATAAGAAACAAATATCCTATTTTTAATATTAATATCCCTAAAATGCATGGTTGCAATTATGCACAAGGACCCTACCACTTTGTCCACCTTGTGATGATAAGGTCCCTAACTCGTGGACACTAATTGGCCTTGTCGTCTCCAACTTGAGGTTCACATAAAAGGCAAAATATCTTCAAACTTTTAAACTCTCTGACTTAAGTAAAATTATCTCTCCATTTTCTCTTCAAAGCATAACATTAGCAAAATGGGGTCTCAAATTTACTCATCAACTCCTCAATTCTCCTACCAATTTCCCAAAATCAAACCAAGACAAGTATCTTCATATTCCTCACTTCATTTAAAATCAAGAATCAGCACCATAAGTTGTCAGCAACAGCCACAGTCTACTGGTGTTGTTACTGAAACACCAATTCCAAGAACTGCTACATACAATGTGGACTTCAAGACTTATGAAGATTGCAAACTTTGTATATCCAGATACCCAGATTTTGTGTATAATGCACAAGGGGGTACAGGTACTGGAACTGGAAAAAGAATTGAGTCGAGCGATGAAATTTTAATTGATTTCGACTTGGAAAAGTTGTACATTCCTCCATTAACATCTGCAACTGCTAAGTTCTTGGGATTGCCATTGCCCCCTTTTCTGAAAATTGACGTTGAACCTGAGCTCCTTAGGGGATATGTCAACCAAGAAACTGGCAAGGTACATTCCTTACCCCTTATATTATTGTCCTTTACAGAAACATATAATGAATTCATCAAGAAGATGAGAAAAAAGAGAGATTAAATTTCAAGCTTATACCTTTTACAGGTTAATCTGGAGTTCAAGGCCAAGTTCTGGTTTTCAGTTGGAACCATCTACAGAGCGCCACCACTGCTTGTGGATACGTTATTAACATCAGACGAATCGAAGGGAAAAATTAGAGGAGGAAGAGGGGAGAGGCTAAATGAAGAAGGAGGGTGCAGACTTATTGGGGTGGCAACAGTTGAACCTATTGACGACTTGTTTATGAATACATTCCTTAGCCTTCCAACAGAATGTCTTGCAAAGATGAATGCTACAATCTCATTTTCCAGTACCTAGAGACTTTGCCAAGCAATAGTTATGTAAGATCACATTGTATAGCTCTCAAACATTGATGTAAAAAGCAAGGCCAATAAATTGCATAGTTGATGTTAAAGAACATTCAATAATGGATTTTGTAATACAGAAAGTGTAGAATTCATGGGAACCTGGACGTGAATGTCCATTGATACAAGATTTACAATATACTGCAATTGTACCAATTTTTACATCAGCTGTTTATAGTATGTAAACTTTGTATACTTTGCTGTGTTCCAAAAGAAAAAAGGAGGACTTGTCCCTCTGTTTTACTTCCTGCTATATCCATCCATCCATCCACAAGACTTTCAACACTCGAACCGTAATAATTGCTCCTTCAGTGCACAGTATCATGCTGCATCAAGGAAATAAGGGTCAGAACATTCACGCGTAGTTGAACACAGTTAACCATTAAAGCAAGAAAACAAACTTAAATTACCATAACTCAAACATGTTTTGCCTCTGAAATTGTTCTGATAAACTAGCAAAGCAAAGTGCTATACATTATTCAAATGCGAGCCTCTGAGTATCAACCAGAGAAGCATATTGACCCTTCCTTTCCAACAACTCTAAGTGTGTTCCCAACTCCGCAATCTTCCCATCAGAACACAAAGCAATTTGATCTGCATTCTGAACTGTGCTCAATCTGTGAGCAATAACCAAAGTTGTTCGTCCCTTCATCAGATGGTCCAGGGCTTCTTGAACTAGACGCTCACTTATAGTGTCTAAAGCACTAGTGGCCTGCAGAAAATACAGAAAGCAAGGCCATATTCATCAAATATATTTAGTATTACAATTAAAGGTGGATCCAGAAGTTGAGCTTTATGCATTCGAGTTCGGAATTTTACCACAACCCATTTGATCTATTGAGTTCAATTTCTTTTGAGGGGTAGGGGGAATAATTGTGAAATACTACCAAAACAAGCAACAACATTGCACCGAAAGAGCACCTAGAATTCATATCCACTTTCCAGGAAGGGTAAAATATGATTAAGTGCTCCAACAAAACCAGAAAACTAAGTACATAATCTTTGGATAAAAAGTCTACATCTATGAGCCTTTCTAGATCCCTGTAAGAAGTCTATCCTTTCAATGACTTCTGTCTTTATCTGTGATACTACAAAACTGGTATT
>JAJOOF010009823.1:0-17004 GCA_029582545.1 Solanum lignicaule | reverse complement strand
TAAAAGGGGCTTGCAAATGTGGAATTAGGCATAAAAAAATGGTGTGAGTATACGTGAAGGTTCTCCAACTCATTACGGAGGTCCTCATGAAGTGTTTTCAGAAAAATAGTTTGGGTGCTCCGGGCGCCAGATACATGGGCTAATAATACACACGAAAAATCAGAAAATTTTTTGCGATTCTTAAAAGGAGGCTTGTAAATGCAGAAATGGGCTACAAAAAAAGTGTGTGAGTATACGTGAAGGTTCCTTAACTCATTATGGAGGTCCTTATAAAGTTTTTTGAAAACAAAAATTTGGGTGCTCCAAACTCTAGAGCCATGGGCTAATACACACGAAACATTGGGAATTTAGGCGATTTTTAAAAAGGGGCTTGTAAATGCGGAAATGGGCGTCAAACAAATGATGTGAGTCTACGTGAAGGTTTCTCAACTCACTACAGAGGTCCTCTTAAAGTTTTTTGAGAAAATTTTTTAGATGCTCTAGACGCTAGATCCATGATCTAATACACACAAAAATCAGGGAACTTAGGCGATTCTTAAAAAGGGCCATATAATTGCGAAAATGGTCGTCAAAAAAATAGTGTGAGCATACGTTTAGGTTCACCAACTAATTACGGAGATCCTCATAAAATTTTTTGAGAAAAGAATTTTGGATGTTCTGGGCGCCAGATCCATGGGTTAATACATATGAAAAATCAGGGAATTTGGTCGATTCTTAAAAAGGGACTTGTAAATGCGTAAATGGGCGTAAAAAAAATGGTGTAAGTATACTTGAAGGTTCCCCAACTCTTATGGAGGTCCACATAAAGGTTTTCGAGAAAACAAATTTTGTTGCTATGGACACCAGATCAATGGCCTTAACCACACGAAAAATTGGTGAATTTAGACGATTATTAAAAAAGGGCTTGTAAATGCGAAAATGAGCGTAAAAAAAATAGTTTGAGTAGACGTGAAGGTTCCCCAACTCTTTACCCTTCCTCATAATGTTTTTTGAGAAAGAATTTTTGGGTGCTCTGGATGACAAATCCATGGGCTAATACACACTAAAAATCGGGGTATTTGTGCTATTCTTAAAAAAGGGCTTGCAAATGCGAAAATGGGCGACAAAAAAATGGTGTGAGTATACGAGAAGGTTTCCCAACTCATTATGGAGGTCCTCGTAAAGTTTTTTGAAAAAAATATTTTGGATACTCTAGGCGCCAGATCCATGGGCTAATACATACGAAAAGTTGGGGAATTTGGGCGATTCTTTAAAAGTGTCGTTCAAATGTGGAAATGGGCATAAAAAATGGTGTGAGTATATGTGAATGTTCCCAAACTTATTACGGAGGTCATCATAAAGTTTTTTGAGAAAAAAAGTTTGGATACTTCAGGCGTTAGATCCATGGGCTAATACACACGAGAAATCAGGGTATTTGGAAGATTCTTAAAAAGAGGCTTGCAAATGAGCTTAAAAAATGGTCTGAGTATACGTGAAATTTCCCCAACTTTTTACGGAGGTCCTCATAATGTTTTTTGAAATTTTTTTTTGGGTGTTTTAGGCACCAGATCCATGGTCTAATACATACACAAAATCGGGGAATTTGGCGATTCTTTAAAAGAGGCTTGTAAATGTGGAAATAGACATAAAAAAAATGGTGCGAGTATACGTGAAGGTTCCCCAACTAATTACGTAGGTCTTCATGAAGTTTTTTGAGAAAAACAGTTTTGGTGCTCCGGGCGCCAGATACGTGTAACACTCGAAAAATAGAGAAATTTTAGCGATTCATAAAAAGAGGTTTGTAAATGCAGAAATGGGTGACAAAAAAAAGTGTGTGAGTATATGTGAAGGTTCCCCAACTCATTACGGAGGTCCTCACAAAGATTTTTGAGAAAAAAATGTTTGGGTGTTCTGTACGCCAGAGCCATGGGCTAATACACACGAAAAATTGGGAAATTTGGGCAATTTTTGAAAAGGGGCTTGTAAATGCGAAAATGGGCGTCAAACAAATGGTGTGAGTATACGTGAAGGTTCCTCAACTCACTATGGAGGTTCTCATAAAGGTTTTTGAGAAAAAAAATTAGGTGCTCCAGGCGCCAGATCCATGGGCTAATACATACGAAAAATCGGGAAATTTGGGTGATTCTTAAAAAGGTGCTTATAAATGCGGAAATGGGCCTAAAAAATATAGGGTGAGTATACGTGAAGGTTCTTCAACTCATTATGGATGTCCTCAAAAAGGTTTTTTAGAAAAAAACTGTTGGGTGCTAGATCCATGGGATAATACACACGAAAAATCGAGAAATTTGGGCGATTCTTAAAAGGGGTTGTAAATGCTTAAATGGGCATAAAAAAATGGTATGAGTATACGTAAAGGTTACCCAACACATTACGGAGGTCATCATGAAGTTTTTGAGTAAAAGTTTTTGGGTGCTCCGAGCGTCAAAAAATCAGATATTTGGGCGATTCTTAAAAAGTGCCTTGTAAATCTGGAAATGGTCGTCAAAAAAATGTTTTGAGTATACGTGAATGTTCCCTAACTCATTACGGAGGTTCTTATAAACCTCCTTGAGAAAAAAAAAATTGGATGCTCTGGTGCTAGATCAATGTGGTAATACACACGAAAAATTGGGGAGTTTGGGTGATTCTTAAAAAGGGGCTGGTAAATGCGGAAGTGGACGTCAAATAAATGGTGTGAATATACGTGAAGGTTCCCTAACTAATTACGGAGGTCCTCATGAAGGTTTTTGAGATTAAAATTTTGGGTGCTCCAGGCGTCAGATCAATGGGCTAATACACATGAAAAATTAGGAAATTTGACGATTTTTAAAAAAAGGCTCGTAAATGCAGAGATATGCGTCAAAAAAATGGTGTGAGTAAACGTGAAGTTTCCCAACTCACTACGGAGGTCCTTATAAAGTTGGGTGCTCCGGACGCCAGATCCATGGGCAAATACACACAAAAAATCATGGAATTTGGGTGACTCTTTAAAAAAGGCTTGTAAATGAGGAAATCAGAGTAAAAAATAGTGTGAGTATAAGTGAAAGTTCCCCAACTCATTACTGACGTCATCTTAAAAAGTTTTGAGAAACTTTTTTAGGGTGCTCCGGGCACCAGATCAGTGGGCTATAAGACACAAAAAATCAAGGAATTTGGGCGATTCTTAAAAAGGGGATTGTAAATGTGAAAATGGGGGTAAAAAATGGTGTGAGTATACATGAAATTGCCCTAACTCATTACGGAGGTCCGCATAATGTTTCTTGAGAAAAACATTTTAGGTGCTCTGGGCGCCAGATCCATGGCTAATACACACGAAAATTGGGGAATTTGGGCGGAAATGGGCGTCAAAAAAATGTGTGAGTATACGTGAAGGTTTCTCAACTCATTACAGAGGTCTTAATAAAACTTTTTTAGAAAATTTTTTGGATGCTCTGTGCGCCAGATCAATGGGCTAATTCACACGAATAATCAGGAAATTTGGGCGATTCTTAAAACAAGGTTGGTAAATGCGGAAATGGGCGTCAAAAAAAGGGGTGAGTATACGTGAAGGTTCTTCAACTCATTACTGAGGTCCTCATAATTTTTTTTGAATGCTCCGTGCACCAAATCTATGGGCTAATACACATGAAAAATTGGGAAATTTAGGCGATTATTAAAAAGGGGCTTGTAAATGCAGAATTAGACGTAAAAAAATGGTGTGAGTATACGTGAAGGTTCCCAACTCATAACGGAGGTCCTCATAAAAAAATTTGAGAAACTTTTTTTGGGTGTTTTGGGCGCTATATCCATGGGCTAATACATACGAAAAATCGAGAATTTGGGCGGTTATTAAAAATGGGTTTGTAAATACGGAAATGGGTGTCAAAAAAATAGTGTGGGTATACGTAAAGGTTCCCCAACTCATTACGAAGGTCCTCATAAAGTTTTTTGACAAAAAAATTAGGTGCTCCGGGTGCCATATCCATGGTCTAATGTACACGAAAAATCTGGGAATTTAAACGATTCTTAAAAAGTGGCTTGTAAATGAAGAAATGGGTATTAAAAAAATGGTGTGAGTTTACGTGAAGGTTTCCCAACTCATTACGGAGGTCCTCAAAAAGTTTTTTTGATAAAAACAATTTGGGTGCTCCACGCGCCAGATCCATCGGCTAATACACACAAAAATTCGGGGTAGTTGGGCGATACTTAAAAAAGGGCTTTTAAATGAGGAAATTGGAGTAAAAAAAATGGGGTGAGTATACGTGAAGGTTCTTCAACTCATTACGAAGGTCCTCATAATGTATTTTTAAAAGAAAAAAATTGGATGCTCTGGGCGCTAGATCTATGGGCTAATACACACGAATGCGGAAATGGGCGTCAAAAAAATGGTGTAAGTCTACGTGAATGTTCCCAAACTCATTACGGAGGTCATCATAAAGTTTTTTGAGAAAAAAAGTTTGGGTGCTTCAGGTGCCAGATCCATGGGCTAATGCATACGAAAAATCAGGGAATTTTGGAGATTATTAAAAAGAGGCTTGTAAATGCGGAAATGGGCGTAAAAAATAATGTAAGTATACGTGAAGGTTCCCAGACTCATTACAGAGGTTCTCATAAAGTTTTTTTGAGAAAATTTTTTGTGTGCTCCGAGCCCAAGATCTATTGGTTAATACACACGAAAAATTGGGGAATTCGGGCAATTCTTAAAAAGGGGCTTGTAAATGCGAAAATGGGCGTCAAAAAAGAAGGGTGAGTATACGTGATTGTTCTTCAACTCATTTTGGAGGTCCTCATAAACTTTTTTGAGAAGAAACTTTTGGGTTCTCTAGGGCCAGATCCATTGATTAATACACACGAAAAATCGGAGAATTTGGGCGATTCTTTAAAAGAGGCTTGTAAATGCAGAAATGGGCGTAAAAAAATGATGTGAGTATATGTGAAAGTTCCCCAACTCATTGCGGAGGACCTCATAAAGTTTTTTTGAGAAATTTTTTTGGGTGCTCCAGTTGCCAGATCAATGGGCTAATACACACAAAAAATTAGGGAATATCGGTGATTCTTAAAAAAGGCTTGTAATTGCGGAAATGAGCATCAAAATAATGGTGTGAGTATACGTGAAAGTTTCCAACTCATTACGGAGGTCCTCATAAACTTTTTTGAGAAAAAACTTTGGGTGCTCCAGGTGTCAGATTCATAATCTAATACACACGAAAAATCGAGGAATTTGGGCGATTCTTAAAAATGGGTTTGTAAATACGGAAATGGGCGTCAAAAAAATGATGTGAGTATATGTGAAGGTTCCCTAACTCATTACGGAGGTCCTCATAAAGTTTTTTTTTTTTAAAAGATTTGGGTGCTCCGGTCTCCAGAACCACGGGCTAATACACACGAAAAATGGGAGAATTGGGTGATTCTTATAAAGGGGCTTGTAAATGCGAAAATGGACGTTAAAAATTGTTGTGAGTACACATGAAGGTTCTCCAACTCATAACGGAGGTTCTCATAAAGTGTTTTGACAAAAAAAAATTGGGTGCTTCGGGCGCCAGATCCATGGGCTAATACACTGGAAAAATCGGGGAATTCGGGTGATTCTTAAAAAGGGCTTGTAAATGCGGAAAATGGGTGTAAAAAAGATAGTGTGAGTATACATGAAGGTTCCCCAACTCATTACGGAGGTCCTCATAAAAAATTTTGAGAATTTTTTTTTGTGTGCTTCGGGCGCCAGATCCATGGACGAAAACACACGAAAAATTGGAAAATTTGGGCGATTCATAAAAGGGGGTTTGTAAATGCGAAAATGGGCGTAAAAAAGTGGCGTTAGTATACGTGAAGGTTTTCCAACTCATTACGGAGGTCCTCATAAAGTTTATTAGGAAATTTTTTTTGGGTGCTCTGGGTGCTAGATCCATGAGTCAATACACACGAAAAATTGGGGAATTTGGGCGAATCTTAAAAAGGGGCTTGTAAATGCGGAAATGGGAGTCAAAAAATTGTTTGAGCATACATGAAGATTCCCCAACTCATTACGGAGGTCCTCATAAAGTGTTTTGAAAAAAAATTGTGTGCTCCGGGTGCCAGATCCTTAGGCTAATACATACGAAATATTTGGAAATTTGGGCGATTTTTTAAAAAGAGTTTGTAAATACAGAAATGGACGTTGTAAAAATGGTGTGAGTTTACGTGAAGGTTTCTGAACTCATTACATAGGTCGTTATAAAGTTTTTTGAGAAAAAAATTTAGGGTTTTCCGGGCGCCACATCCATGAGCTAACACACGAAAAATCTGAGAATTTGGGCGATTTTTAAAAAGGGATTATAAATGCGGAAGTGAGCCTTAAAAAATGGTGTGAGTATCCGTGAAGGTTTCCCAACTTATTACGGAGGTCCTCATAAAGTTTATTGAGAAAAAACTTTTGGGTGCTCCGGGCGCCAGATTCATGGGCGAATACACACGAAAAATCGAGAAATTTTTTGCGATTCTTAAAATAAGGCTTGTATATGCGGAAATGAACGTTAAAAAATGGTGTGAGTATACGTGATGGCTCCCCAACTCATTACGGAGGTCCTCATAAAATTTTTTGAGAAAAAAATTTGGGTGCTCCAATCGCTAGATATATGGGCTAATACACACGAAAAATCAGAAATATGAGCGATTCTTGAAAAAGGGCGTGTATATGCGGAAATAAAATACCTAGTAATTTTATAAAATAAAATACAATTGTTTTGGATGTGTCCCAAAGCAATGTAATTATTTATAAAAATCCCTTTTTTTGGGACCAATTTTGGTCAAAAACTTGTGCCTATAAATGACCACCATCCATCCACTTGTGTTGCATTACAACATTACAAACAAACCGTTCATATCTCTTCGTGTGTGTGCCGTGTCTCTCTCTCTCTCTAGATGTATACAAACATATATATGTGTTTTTGAGTGTGTGTTACTGTGTGTAAACCAGCTGTTTTTCATTTCTCCCTCTTTGGAATTCAGCCCCTTTTGAAACAACTTTCAGATTACGCCAACTATTAAATCTTTTTTTTGTTTTTGGCTATCTGGGATTTTGTTCTCTTGAAGAAAGATTGAATCTTTCTTGATTTTGGTTATCTGGGGTTAAGTATTTTTGAAAAAAGATTCAATCTTTTGTTGGTTTTGGTTGCTGGGGTTAAGTTTTTTTAAAGAAAGATTGTATCTTTCTTGAATTTGGCTATCTGGGGTTAAGTTTTTTTGGAAAAAAGATTCAATCTTTTATTGTTTTGGTTGTGTGGGGTGAAATTTTGTGAAGTAATTTGGTGTAAATACAGAAATTTTGGTGTAAAAGAAAGGTGATTTTTAGAGGGATGAGGATGGGAGGTGAAAATGTAGTGGGGTATGAGAGGGAGGTAGAAGAAGAGGAAAGGGAAAAGGAAATGGTGGTGGCTCATGGGTCTCCCCAGCAACAGATGAAGTTGGTGGTGGTAGGCTATGCTCTTACATCCAAGAAAACTAAGAGCTTTTTGCAGCCCAAGCTTGTAGGTCTAGCTAGGTAATCAATCCTTTTAATCCCCTTCTTGTTTTATATATCATGATAAAACTCTCAAGAAATTTGTGATTATTTGATGAATTACAATTACATTGTTGTTTATGTTAGAAATTCTAATAAGCAGAGGTGTATATGTGATTTAGAATAGGTGCATCCCAAGTAGGCACAATCTAAGTATGTATATTTTGTCATAAATAAATGGTCTGAGAAGGAAGTTGTGGGTTAGGTAGAATTTCTGCTATAAATAGCATGTGTTTCCCATCTTCGAATGTTTTGCATCTATTCTTTGTTGATTGATGGATTTAGCTCTTTGTAGCAGGTTCAGTGAAATCACCCTTTTTTAGGCTTAGACCTTGTGTACATGTGAATTCATATATATGTATATGTATGTTAATATGTGTGTAGATATTTATGTAGATAAAATATTTGTATTGCTCGGACTCTTCAAAAATGTTACTGTACTTGTGTCGGATCCTCCAAAAAGTACACTACTTTTGGAGGATTCAACATGCACCTGGAGACATTTTGCAGACTCCAAGCAACATAGTCTGTTTGTATATACTATATACATAAATATATATTTACATGTGCGTGTATATCTCTCTGTGTGTGTGCATGTGTAATGTATGTGTAGGGATTATGTGTGTGTGTGTGTGTGCATGTATGTAAAAATGCACCTCATCCACTTGAACTCATTGTCCCTTGATATTGTCTGTTATGTTTGCTTTCATTAGGTGTAAAAATTGTTTTTGGGGTGTATGTAAAGGGTAATTTAAGATCCACATTATGCGGTTTTGTTTGAAAATTACAGATTCCTTGCTATTGCATTCATCATCTGATGGTTCTTGGTTTACTTTGCGACTAAGGCATTGTTTGATTGATAGTTAGATTATCTATATTTCAGTCAATATTCCTTTTATTTCTTGTGACCACTATATCTTGAGAGCAGGCATTAGTTTTGTTTTCTTTAGTTATTTTGGATTTGAACTCTGAATGGGTGAGGGAGGAGAGAGGTTAAGAGAGTTGAGCAGCTCATCTCATTGAGTCCACAAATTTCTCAATTATTTCTAACCTCTGAATTTTGACATCTAAATAACTTTTGATCATCAAAAATATATGCATTGGTGTTATAGCAGCACTTTAGATGTGATGGATAAGTTTTTGGACTTTTTGTACTTTCTAGGAGATAATATGTAGGATTGGATTAAACCCGGCTTTGTGTTCAGAGGTATTAACAAGCCTTGGTAGGCAGAGTTACCCGGTACATATGTTGGTGGGAGATAGCAAGTGCCGCGTGGAATTAACAGGACACCAGGATTATCAAAACAAAAACGTTCATTGAACAACTGTCAGTGAGGAAGTATGGATTATCTGGAACTAGAAATGATTAAATATACTGATAGACTTCACTGAAAAAATACATTTATGACTGATTCATTTTTTAAACTATGCTATTATTCTTGTTTTGTTAATTTTTTAATGAACTTGTTTTTTTTGAGGTCTAACACTATTATTTATACAAATTGATCTGGTTTTATCATGCTTACGTTGCAACTAAGTGTCTAACCATGCTCCTCCTGCATTATGTAGGAATAAGGGAATACTGTTTGTCGCTATAGATCAGAGCAGACCCCTTTCAGATCAAGGTCCTTTTGACATTGTGCTCCACAAGGTTACTACCTCATGTTACTTCGTGCATTTTTATTGTTTCATGTCCGTCTTTCCCGTTAATTTACACCCAGATATCCTATTAGTTTCTGCCCAGGGAAGTAATCAGTCTGGTAATTTTTCCCTATTTGTATTGTACTAGTACTTTTTAATAGATGTTACTTAATAACCTATATTTAATTTTTTGTGCTCTTCTTCTCTTGCAGTTGTCAGGAAGCAAGTGGAGTCGTATTCTTGAGGTTAGTTCATATCAAAGATAACAATTGATATGTGTTATGCGATCAACATGCATAAATGTTTTGGGTGTGAAATACATGCAATTTCTTGATGATGTAGATTAGAGTAGAGTTGGCAGTGATTGGTGGGCAACTAGTTGTTTTTTGTTTATGCTTGTTCCCATCACACATAACCTGTAGACTGCCTTCTCTTTCTACCGTTATGATTCATGACTTCATAGTTAAGGTTAAAGTCTAATGCTTCTGGCCAAGTGAGAATCTTTCTGCTTCATGGACTTGTTAGCTGGTTTTCAGGATAGTATTCCTGGCTTCATAAACTGATTATTTTTCTCATAGTGAATGCCTATACCAGCTTTAAGAGGAGAGGCTTAACCTAATCAATGTTTTGAATCTTTTTCATTTTACCTTTTTGTAGTGCAGCATTGATCTTATGTCATCCGTCTAGGATAACTTGTTCTTGTTCTAGTTTTATCATGAAGTTATTGATTCTGTTAGAATATTAATAATGAATGTGAATGTGGAAACTGATATATTAATATGTTCATTTGCTTTCTCTGTTAAAGCCTCCTTTCAGTTTAGTCTAAAGGAGTACATATAGAGTATCCCTGTCTCTTATCCTATGCGCTTAATTTTTTATGGACAGGATTATAGGAAAACACATCCACATGTCGCGGTCCTTGATCCTCCAGATGCCATACAGCAGGTATATAATCGCCAATACATGCTTGAAGATGTCGCAGACTTGAACTTGTCAGATAGCTATGGTAATTTTTCCACTTTTGTTCTATGATCAACGAGACTTTTGTCATGAACTTATGATTATCTATATACAATTGCTGTTATTCTGAAAAAAAGGGGGTCAGTTTATTAGTTGTATGCACCAAGATTGTCAATTTACTGTTCCTGGAATGCTTTTGATAAAGCTGTTATGCTTAAACGATGAGTAACTTGCTTTTGACAGGCAAAGTAGGTGTTCCCAGGCAATTGGTTATAGAGAAAGATCCTTCGTCTATCTCAGATGCAGTGGATAAAGCTGGTCTTTCACTACCTCTTGGTAAGTATATCTATATTTAGTTGTTGCTTATTTGGGATTAAATATGACCCAAATAATTGTTTGTTGGGCAATAGAGGGATAGACATTGTTTGTTGCGGCTGTTCTTTTTTCTGAATGGAGTTGTTTTTGTGTTCTCAGTGGCGAAGCCTTTGGTTGCAAAGTCACATGAGTTGTCTCTGGCCTACGATATGGCCTCTCTTCAGAAGCTTGAACCCCCGCTTGTTCTGCAGGAGTTTATCAATCATGGTATGTATTTCATTTACAGGTTAAAATTGTGTATTTCGTGTGTAGTTTTGATTGAATTAGTGAGGTGGTGATACTGTCATTTTTGTGGCTGTAGGAGGTGTACTCTTTAAGGTTTTTATTGTTGGGGAAGCCGTTAAGGTTGTCAGGCGTTTCAGTTTACCTGATGTTAGCAAACGCGAGCTGTCCAACAATGCAGGGGTTTTCCATTTCCCTAGGGTTTCGTGTGTTGCAGCATCTGCGGAAGAAGCTGATTTAGATCCTAGTGTTGGTGGTAAGCCATCTTTTCTATATGAATTTGGTTACATTGTTGTACATACCAGAATGTATCTAGCACACTTTTAATATGTAGACACCTATAGATATGGCTTACTCTTTGTTGGATATATCATATAAAGTTTCTTAAACATTTGATTCCTTGTTTTCAAACAAGTGGGAAGACTTCAACGATTCTTCGTCCATTTGATAAAATTATCATCTATTTTTTTTCGGCTATAGATCGCCAAGACTAAGCAAGGATGTGATTGATTAAGGTTATTGATGCTGTTCATAGTGTCCTAGCACTTAAGAGCTACTTCCTCACTTCTCTCCTGAAAGTTTAATCTATCCTAGTCTTCTCAATATAAACTTGAACAGTGGTATAATAATTTTGTAAATTGGCCTTCCGTTACACTCCATCCTCCCACTTTATTGTTTCTTCTTTTTGTTCCTCCTCTCTGCTTTGATTGGAAATGTTTGTTTCTTCTTTGTAAGCTCCTTTTCTCTTTGATTTGAGAAAGATTTTAAAGTAATCCACTTTGAGGTTCTAGCAAGACATATCTGAAGTGAGTGATTTGAATATTTAATAAATATACACAAACAAAAGAATGTACGTGAATCAGTCTTTGCACACTTGCAGAATTTTCCCTTAAACTGATCAAGCTGTTGGTCACTCTTGTCACCTAGATCTAAAATATTCAACATCACTGTTGTCGGTAGGACCATTGATCTGCTATTTCTCTTTTGCCAATACAAGGCCTTTCTCTGTCTGAAGACCTTAATTTTCTGTGGTTTTGCATGCTGTCGGGTGCTTTTCTCACCAATATGGTGTTAACTAATTCATATTCATCCTCTGCAGAGCTTCCTCCGCGGCCATTACTTGAGAGGCTTGCTAGGGAACTTCGTCGTAGACTGGTATTTTCTGTTCATTTTCTTAATAAATTATGACCGGAAGGGAATGAGCTACATGCTCTATCTTCTTGCCTGTTCTTGTTCTGCAGCTTCATAACATGCTATTTTAAAGTTCTCTTGCAATGTGTCATGCAGGGTCTCAGGCTCTTCAACTTGGATATAATTCGAGAGCACGGGACTAAAGACAGTTATTATGTGATAGATATCAACTACTTTCCTGGTAAGTTATGCTTTCATCAGTAGACGTACCTTGTTATTCACCACCGTTCAAAAGAATTCATTTCCCTCTGAATCAATGGTAATGAAATATCTTTTCTCATATAAACTTCAGGGTACGGAAAAATGCCAGAATACGAACACATATTTACAGATTTTCTCCTGAGCCTTATGAAGCAGAAATAACAAGAAAATCCGTCCTGTATATAACTTTTCTATACTATAGAAGAGAAGAAGAGGATATAATCCAGTCAGTACAAGCAAGGAGAAAACTCATATAAGTGCAGTGACTAAAAGCTAATATTAGAAGACGCGGGCGGAGAAGCACGAAAGAAGTTCCATCAAATGTCTGAAATGACTTCTGGCTGAAGAACACAGTTACACAATTCTAGCAACAAAGCCTTGACTCCAATATTTGTTTGTTTGTTTAAAAGTTTTGGCCATTTTATTCCTTCTTTGGGTTAACAAGAGGAATTTGAGTTCCTGGTAAATGTTTTGCTGGAAAGTAAATGTGTGTGTACATAAAGTACCAAACTTTTTGCTGCCACCTTGTATATATATATGCATTGTGTACCTTTTTGCTCTTTTTCTAATCTTCTTTTGGAGAACTAAAAAATCTCTGATCCTTACATAGAGTAACAATAACAAGAATTGTTCTTTCGGGATGACTAAATTGGTTTGGAGGGTGGTTATCGACACGGATGATTTGGGATCAATCCTCTCTAATGTCTTCTGAGTCGAGCTTGTTGCATAGGGCTTGCATAGTGTGATTTACATCTCCTGTGTGGTTTGCAGGGGGTATACCCAATGCGCAAAAAGTGTTCACTCAAAGGGCAAAGGTTGTGGTAGAAGTTGTAGTTATCCTGAGTTCGAAAAAAAAACAATAACAAGAATTGATTGAGTTACTATGGTTGCTAACCTTACATATTTTTACAATCACATTTTTCTTAAACATAGAGATTAGAAGTATAACCTCAAATTCCAGCAGAACTTCATCAAAAGCTAGCATCAATGATTATACCCATAATAGGTAAACATGTTCTTTAACTAGTCCCTAACTTTGGTGTACACAAGTCGTTTAAACTTGTATAAAGTTGAACATGTAGGCACACACGTCCTACAAATTAATTCAACTTTATACAAGTTTTAGTGTCTATTTATGCGACATGTTTATGTATTATGCCACGATTATAATGAGATGAATAAAGTTTAAATAATAAGAATGGAAAGATGAATGAATCTGTACTTTTATTTTAACAGTCTTATGGCATATCAATATGGATTAATCGAGGTTCTAATTAATGTACCGGACACTAAGTGGGAAATTAAAAAAAGAAGAAGTTGGTACAAGGTTGCATCCAGATTTTGACCTATAGTGAGGACAGCTGAAAAAACAAAACATAAAAAAAAGAAACAAATTTTTTCTTAGAAATGAAAGGTCTCTCTGCTAGTAGCTTTGCACGTCGAATCTTCAAATCCAATTCACAGGTTCTTGCTTTCTCCAATCTAAATTGAACCAAAAATTGATTTTTTGTTAAAAAAAAATGATTTTGGGTAATCAATTGGGGGTTTTGAATTTTGTTTTATAATAATGGGGTTATTGTACATTTGCTGAATTGGGGTTTATCAAGAACTTCAATTTTTTCTTGTGGGTCAACTTCCATCTTAACCAAAAATGAAAAAATGGATGTTTGAGAAAATAATTAAGTAAATAAAAATGTGTTCTTTTTAGAGATGACTGCACACTTTAACATGGTATTGAGCACTTGAGACCTAGATGGAATCTCACATGAAAGGGCATTTTGAGAATATAATTGAGTAAATGAAAGTGTGGTCACGGACAACTTAAGCTTTTAGATGAGATGAATTAACGAAATATTTTGGGCTATTCTTCTTTCATGTATTATTACTTGCCTTTTTTGGTTGTTGTGGAAGTAATGTTGATTGAATCCTTTTGTTTAAAGGAGAGATTAGTTTATGAGAAACAAAACATATTTGGAAGAAAAAATTTAGGATAAACCGAATCGATAGTTGTTGATGCAAGGGTATATGGCATTCAAGTAAGGAATTCTGAAGAAACTTAGTATGAGTAAAATCTCATAATGTAAGGAACTGCTGAATATGCCTTGGGAAAACAATGAACATAATCAAATTGTTTCCAAAAGCTGGATCAGAACAAGCTGACACAGGCTATTAGGTGTGTGTATCAGAAAAAAATACTATGTTTTAGAAGATTTAGAAGCAGGCATGGTTTCTATGTGGTTTGATTTGACCTCGGAGCAATGTCTTTATTCTTCTAATATTGCTATGTTTCTTATGAGTCTTGCATGCCAAATCTGTACTTTATTAGGATACATGCGATTTTTGTTGTCACTTCTCCTTGAGTGCATTTACGAAGATTATATTTTCTTGACAGAGCCCAAAGGAAAATAGGGAAAACACCGGCAGCTATGACGCTATTAATGTCATCCTTAACCATGACTTCTCGGAGGAGTTGCACTTGTGGCGCACCAATTGCTGCAATGCTTTTGTGGTTCCAGCGGGTTCTGGTAACTATAAAGGACCTGCAGAAGATGTAGGCTGTTCTTATGCTGTTGTCACGAATCGCACGGAATGTTGGCAAGGCTTGGAGCAAGATATTACAAGTAGAATTTCAGCTGGTTGTGACTACACAGTTTCTGCTTGTGTTGGAGTCTCTGGTACTTTTCATGGTTCTACTGACGTCCTGGCTACGTTGAGACTTGTTTACCAAAATGCAGATACAGACTATTTATTTATTTCGAAGTTAAGAGTCTCTATCTTTATCCTCATTATTACTTTTTATTGTTTATGAAACATCTATAACGTAAGCACCTTACTCCATGTAGAAAATCTGTTACGGGGGAGGGTTGGCATATGTTGGAAGGTTCATTTTCACTATCAACTAAGCCCGATCAAGTTATCTTTTATCTCGAGGGACCTTCACCTGGATCTGACCTGCTCATAAAATCAGTGATCATCACTTCCCCCGGTTGCACTGATTATGAAGTAAGTTATTTCTCCAGACAAAACTAACAATGGAAGTCCCACTTACGACCTGTGTTGGTTTTTTTTTTATTACAACAGCTTAGACTATCTGCTATATTACTGAAAGCACTCTTACCTTTATTCTGATAGAGTTCTAGGCCAACATCCAGTTGTACTGATGATGAGGAGATCATAGTAAATGCAAATTTTGATTACAGCCTGAATAGTTGGTCCGGAAGAGGCTGCAAGGTTGTTTGCCATGACTGTATGGCAGATGCAAATATCAATCCAACCGCTGGAAAGTACTTCGCATCTGCAACAGAGCGCACACAGAGCTGGAATGGGATTCAACAAGATATAACCGGGAGAATAAAGCGAAAGCTTGCATATGAGATGACTGCTATTGTTCGTCTATATGGTCACAATGCCAATAGTGCAGATGTTCGGGGAACATTGTGGGTTCAAGCAGCTGATAACCGTGAACAGTATATAGGAATTGCCAAGTAAGTTAATCCAAGTTCCACTTATGTAATGTAACATGTCTTTTCATTAACTAAGATTTCTCTCTGTTCTTGGAAAGCACCCACACTATATACAATATTTTACCAACCTATACCCTTTCTTCACATCTCTAAAATTTTATATGACTCGACCAGCCCTTTCTTCACATTTATAACATTTTATATATTGTAGTCTTAGTCAATATAAGCCCTACTCTGTGGGATTACATTGGGTAAGTTGTTGTTGTTGTAGTCTTAGACTCTTTAGTCATTATAATCGCCTTAGCAACATTAAGGAATTTCTGATAGTAACTGGTTGTTTCTTCTGAATTGTGTGTGGATAATCATTTCTCTACCGTATTAGCAATCACTAGAAGGAGCACTGCTGTAACTTCAGGTTTATTTTGTATAGAGTTTGATGATTTTCTGTGGAAGGAAAATCACTAGATAATTATCTCTTGACATTAATTTTTCTTCACACTCTTGGAATCAATTTTGGTATAAGCTAATTGAAGTGCACCAACATAATAGATATCTGGTGGTTTATCTTGATAAGTTATCTTCTTCTCCCAGTTTTTTTAATTAAGCTGCATATTGAAGTTTCTTATGAAGTGGCTTAACGAAAGCTAGTGATCTGCAGAGTCCAAGCCACAGACAAAGATTGGGTGCAGTTGCAAGGAAAGTTTCTTCTAAATGACTCTCCATCTAAAGCTGTTATCTTTTTAGAAGGTCCACCTCCAGGCACAGATATCCTCCTCAATAGTTTAGTTGTAAATCACGCAGTTAAACTTCCTCCTCCTCCTCCTCCACCAGTTGTTGTGGTTAGTCAGTTCATCATTTTTCTTTTCTTTTCTTTTTAGCAATGGTATGGGCATAAAGGCCTTAGGAAGTATTGTATTATGCATCTTATGCTAGCTAGCTGCCACTAGAAAGTGTCTCTCAGTTTAACACTTAGGGGTCGTTTGGTAGAGTGTATAAGAATAATGCTGAATATGATGTATTAGTAATGCATGCATTAGTAATGCTTGCATTAGTTATGCTTGCATTATTTCTTATACATTGTTTGGTTTGATATATTGGAAATAGCAAGCCTTGTATAAAGACTATTAAAAAATATTTGTTTACAAAAATACCCCCACATTATTATTATTATAATTAATATTATTCTTATAATAATAATAATAATTATAATAAGAATAATTATAATAATAATTATAATAATAATAATAATAATTATTATTATTATAATTATTATAATTATATTTATTATAATAATTATTATTATTATATTTATTATAATTATTATTATTATTATTATTATTATTATTATTATTAGAGGGTAGTTTTGTCATTAGTTAATCTAATGCATGCATTAAAACCATTGCATTGCTAATACCTAGAAATCCATGGCATTAGCAATACACACCTTAATACACAATA
>JAJOOF010009822.1:0-18259 GCA_029582545.1 Solanum lignicaule | reverse complement strand
CCCTTTGATTATACTTATTGCTTATGGTCATTTTAATTGCTTCCGCGACCAAGGATGTGTAATGATACGCTATGAGGCTTGTTTGGGGTTCCTTCGGGTTCCCCATTCGCCGGTCACGTCTAGGCCCTAGGCTTGGGTCGTGACAAACCTCTTGATAGTTATTTCCGTGTAGTTGAAAGTGTTACCTAAAATAATGTTTTCTAAATTATAAACTATGGTTCTGGCAACTTCTGGTGGTCTCTTTTTAAATTTCACAAGTTGTGTTGGTTAATAAATTACATGGATATATATATATATTCTTTTGTTTTTTCCATAGATCTTTTGGGGAATCAAGACATCTTTTATAGAGTCGAATGGATTTTAGTTAAGTTATTTTTCAATATTCTTTTGAAAAAGCATGTGATTGTATTTGTTTTTATCGGTTGTGCATACTTCTTTTTGGTCTTTCCTTCAAGTGTTAGTGAAGGGAAAGAAAAGAATCACTAGTAATCACTTGATTTTTTTTCTCTTTATATTGGTACATTAATTGTACATTACAGATATACCTAATTGAGCAATATATAGATTGACATCATTATATCATTGTGATTTCAGGTTTAGGAAGCACTACAATAACTTTAAATCAGGAAACTTTTAGAAGAAAAGAAAATCAACAACAATGCAGCGTCATACTAATACAACAAACACCTTATTTCAAAATGAGGCTAGACCACTTATGATTTTGGTCCTGTAAGAACAATGACTTCTGCTTCACATCACTCTAGAATATTCTATATAAGATCGGAATCCCATATCATTGGTATCGTACCCAATATTTTGCGAAATTATGATTCCTCTGGTTGGAGCCTAATTGTTGTTTTGGCTAATGGAACAAATATATATTATGTTTCCATTGTTCCAAGATTTTTTTTTTTCCTTTTGGATTCCACAAGGAATGTTAACAAATACAACGATTCCCAATTTTTCATTATCATTACCGCGTATTTTATGGAACAACACCCCAAGATTTGCGGAAGTGAATCATGCATTTGTTCATATGACATTGCCACTGCGTCTTACCAATTTTCCCATGGTAAATTTTCTTTTGCCTTCTCTTTCTTTTCTTTTTAATTATAAATTTATTGCAATCTTCACATAATTAGTTTTCTAATGCTCAATATTTGATCTAATTACTAACTTAAACTTATCATGTCATATGAATATTTTTAATATTTAGAGGTAATTGTTTTTAACGTTTGATGCACTTATGCTTGTAAGTGTTATGACATAATAACGGACAAAAAAAGTATGTACAAATTATGATCTTGAATTTAGGGTTTGTTGGCCCTTCACGACCAGACTGAAAATGGCAATACATGATTGAGCAGGGAAGTTATTTTTGAACGTATGAATCTCATCATGTATCAGTCAACAGATAGATCTATAAGTGACGATAATGATACATATTCTATTTTTTTGGTAAGGACTTATTTTCATTTGATTCTCTCCTCATACTGCTTAAACTATAGTCATTTATGTAAAATTATTTTACTCGAAAAATACTTTTCCCAATTTGTAGGATGACTACTCTGATGGGCAGAGAATTGTATACATAATGTGTATGCAATTGTATATGTTATGCACATTACGAGAAAGTAAAAAAAATTCGTGTTGAATGATATGAAATATAGTGATCTAGCTTGGGACTTGATTTATATCAAGGTTTTATGTTATGTACCTATTAATTTGACAGTGAACTTGTGAATGTTAGTTGAAAATATTGTGGTCGACATGTTTTTCAATCAGTTAGGGAGTCAATGTACCTTTACTTTCCGGTGGAGGTGTGTAGTTTCTTATGGTAAGTTTTCCTCCACTTGTTGAGCTCCGAAGGGGCAGATCATTGTTGTAATTAAGGGAACTATGTTTTTATGGGAATATACATTATTTTGGAGTTTTTATGACTTAAAATGATAGATATTCATTTTATGATTGTGGTGTACCTATTGGTTCACTTTTGCACTGATAAATTTGAGGTATTATTCTGGATGGTCCGTTGACTCCGATACGGGTTATGTTTTACTACATTGCATTTATTGATGAGTCTGAGGTATCATTCTAGGAAGATCAAGGTTTCTTTTGGGTTTCTACCTTTATGCATTGATCATTTGCATTTCACTAGCCTATTTTGATCGACTTGATATTTGTTGTGATAGTCTTGTACTTGAATGCTTCTTGCTTGTTTAATTGTGTTTCATTCTCTCTATTTTCAGTAGTTGATTGTCCCTCATTAGAACCTTTTAATTCTGATCTTAGAACTATTGTGCTTCTTCTTTATATATATATAATCTTTCTGAGTTCGGTTTGTCTATGATACCTATTGAGTACTCCATATTTTGATGCTCATACTACACTTCTGCATCTTTTTTCTGATGTAGCTCTTAGTACAAGACACCCCCAGTGAATGTTGGATCTCCCTTTGTCATTGTAGAATCATATTGTGGTGAGCTCTTGGCTTCTGGATGCTTTTTGTTTTTTCCTTCTTTTGTATTTGTCTATATTTTTGTATTTTTATTAGATAGACTTGTGTATATATCCTTTACTTACTTAGATGATCCTGTACCGGTGAAACTAGGTCCAGGGATTTAGTTCTTGTATTTAGTTTGTCTTTCATGGTCACATTCAAGCCTATTTTGAATATTATGTATCGCACGTACATTTGTATATGACCCTATTCTCTATAATTATTGTTATTCTATTTTCTTTTATTCTTTGCTATTAAATTATTATCTTCTATGAGTTTTGGATTTTGACTTGCCTACGGGGAGATTTATAGTAGGCGTCATCAAAACTGGATTTTGGATCGTGATATTCTTATAGATCTTTTCATGGAACATGAATTGAAGACTAGCCCAGCGTGTTCTTGGTCGTACCTATTGAGGCATTACCAGATTTGGATGTTGTAGTCTTCTGATTGTGAGAAACATGGTGTCGTTGGTGGAACTATGAGTAGCGACTTTTCCTTTTTCATCTCTGAAATTACAATATACATTTTTATGGTAACAACTGTTTGTGAGGTGCTTAAAACACTTATTGAATTGTTGTTCATTGATTTATTTTTGTGATATATTGCTCTGTTTATTGTGAGTGGAGTATCGAAGGAAGAGGAAGTTAGTAGAATGTTAATTTTACTCACGAACTCCTATTGTTAACTGCTAAACTTTGTAAGAAGTGTCAATATAGCTTGAGATTTATTATGTTATTGATTTTCTTTATCATTATCAACATGAATTGATGAACTCAAAGACATAAAAGAAGAAAAAAGTTGGTATAAGATAACTTAAGTAACAATATTTTTATAAGTGAATGGGCGTGTATAGTTTTGCACCATATGCTTAATATATATGGAGAAGTTTGATTTTTTTTCAAATCAAGTTTATCAAAATACAGATTATACCAATTGATAAAAAGGAAATAGAAAAGGAAATCATCTTTTAACTAGATCAAACTAAGTGTAGTGCACTTTTTAATGAAGATTCACGAATCAATGGCGAAAAGTTTCCATAACAGAAAAGAGAAAAATACAAAAACTCAATTCAAATAATTCTTAATATTTTTCATGTGGTAGCAGTCTGTGAATAATGCTCGCAAAATTCCAAATATAGAAAAAAAAAACATGTTCTAGAAAGGTATCAATACATATCTTGGAGCGTGGCATGGGGATAGCTAATGTTACAAGGAATGAAAGAAGTCTTGGACTATGATAATCAAAGTGTAATCTAAAGATTTCACTATTTTTTCCTCTCCTGGAAGATATTTATTAGATCCTCATTCTAGTTGCAATTTTATTTATCATGCATCTCAATTTAAATTGTTTGGCAGATAAAAAAAATACCTCAATTGTATCGGTTGATGAAATTATTTGTGCCTGAGCTCTATCAATTTTCAAATTTCTCTATTCCCCACCCCTCCTCACTCGCCCTCCACCTCCTGCAACACACATTTGTTCTCCTTGAGTGTATCATTTCTTAAAAATCTGTCTTCCACCCAAACTCATTCTTGCTCTTCAGTTCTAGCGATTTGCGGATCTACTTGAGGGGTTCATCCCCTTGCAACTCGTCATTTCATTAATCTTGTCATTTATGTAAGTTATTCATTCTTTTTTAGTTCTATCAATTTTCAAATTTCTCCATCCCCCACCCGTCCTCACTCGCATTCCACCTCCCCCAACACACATTTGTTCTCCTCGATTGTATTATTTCTTAAAAATTTGTCTTCCACCCAAACTAATTCCTGCTCTTCAGTTCTAGCGATTTGCCGATCTACTTGAGGAGTTCATCCCCTTGTAGCTCATCATTTCATTAATCTTGTCATTCATATAATTTATTCATTCTTTTTAAAAATTTGAATTTGATTGCATCCATATTGAGGGATTCTTTGTTGGTGGTGATTTTCTGCATTAGTTTTATTTTAATTGAGATATAGATCGTTATTTTATTTCAAAAGTTACTCTAAACAGAACACGATTTACAAATTCGTTCTTTTGAAGATTTAGAGTGACTTTCAATCTTCATTTTCTAAGTATAATTTTTGGTAAGTTTTTTTCTCAATTTTATGATTTATGTTGTTTTATGATTTTAAAGATATGTATGACTTGAGTATTATGTATATAATGAAAGTCACTATTTCGCAAAAGAGGAGGGTTACAAGTTTCAATGTGAAGCAGGGGCTATTGTTTGTTTGTTTCAGTTGAATGTTTTAATTTAGTATTAACCTCTTGATAGTTATTTCATTGTACATGAAAGTGTTACCTAAAATTATGTTTTCTAATTTATAAACTACGGTTCTTGCAACTTCCGATGGTCTCTATTTGAACTTCACAAGTTGTGTTTGTCAATAAATTCAATGAATATATTTCCTTTTGTATTTTCCATAGATCCTCCGGGAAATCAAGACATCTTTTATAGAGTTGAATAGATTTTGGTTAAAGTCATTTTTAATATTCTTTGAAAAAAGCATGTGATTGTATGTCTTCTTATTGGTTTTGCATACTTTTTTTTTGTCTTTCCTTCAAGTGTTAACGAGGGGAAAGGAAAGAATCACTAGTAATCACTTGAAACATTTTTTTAATTATACTGGTGCGTTAAATGTACATTACAAATATATCTAATTGAGCAATATACAGATTGATGTCATTGTATGTTGTGTTGAAATCCTAGAGCACATAAAAGTTTTATTTTTTAATTCTTATTGAACTTTTCCTTTTAAAAAAAATAGTTTTTTGCTTATTTTTTTGTCTTTCCTTCAAGTTAGTATGAAAGAAATAAAAAAAGGATAGTTGATTATTTGAAAATAATTTTTTCATTAAATTGATGTGTTTCATGTAAACTATGTAAATAGTAAATTACAAATATATAGATTGACATCATTATATCATTATGATTTCAAGTTTAGGAAGCACTACAATAACTTTAAATCACGAAACTTCTAGCTAGAAGAAAAGAAAATTAATTTATGCTTCAAGAAATAAATTTGTCTATTTACTTTTTTTCATATGTTTATATTCTAATACTTGAATATTTGTTAAACATAACGAAAATAGGTAAGGCTTGTAAATATGAGAATCCTTTTTCAAAAGATAATCTATATATGTTGGTGTATAATTTTAACTAGAGTTAATGATAAAAAAAAATACACTTAAAATATTTAATGTTAACTTTTCCTATCTAAAAGATCACCAACTATTCGTCAGAACATACCTTAACTATTATTATTTTTCCATAATTTATCAATGTAGACATACATATGGATTTACATATGCATATATGCTCATCAATGTTGGAAACATTAGATCAATTGTTGTATGTGTAGTTTTCTTTTTATCCCTTTTTGAATGAAAAGTTAGGTATAAAATTTGATAGGAATGATTAATTTCAATGTTATTTTTGGCAATGTTATATATACATATGATTCGTAATTCTTTTAAATTAGTTGACCACGTGAGAAACTACAATAAGCTTTTATTAGAAGAACAAGTTTGTTTAGGAATATGGGAGCGGGAGGTTGAGGGACGACCACATTTGTTCGATCAAGGGGCTGAGATAGATATGAGTTGATAACTTATGCATGTTTTCTGGTATTTTGTTTTAGATGAGATGTACATCCAAAGAAATTAATGGTAGTTTCTTATGCTAAAAAAACTAAAAGATCTTTTGTTTGATGATAGAAATATAGGGTTAACATATTGTGTTAAGTAATTACTTTTCTTAAAATGAAACTAGTTGAGATATAATGAATTCTAATTCCTTATTGTACTGGGTGCTAATCACATTCTCATTTCAGCTAATGCCTTGTAAACCTTAGTTCCTTACTTATTTTATGTGTTCAACAATTTACTTTATTTTTTTATTTTATTAGCTGAAGACTTATTGAAAATAACCTCTTTGACTTAAAATGTAGGTAAAATTTGACTACATTCTATCCTTTTCAAACTTCAGTTATGAGATCACATGACTCGTAATGTTGTTGTTATATATTCTATGGTGCTCCCTAACAATTTATTTTACTTAATACAATTATTTAACGTCTCAAATTTACCTTTGTTTAATCATAATATATGATGAAAATTTTAATTCTAAGACGACCTTTTAAACCTTGATATAAGTTAGAAAGTTAGTAATATAAAAATCAAGTATTTTTGTGTTTTGAAATAGTAACAACACCTTTTGTTCATGTAGATAAACAATAGATAATGAAAGAAAAATAATTAATAGGGATACGAATGAAGTCTTGTTCTGTAAAAGTAACTACCACATGCAAAAATTCACTTTGAATTTTAAATTCTTCATTTATATGATTTTTAACAAGGTCCCAAGCTAAATGAGGTCCACCAAATTCAGCTACTACAACATGTTTCTTCAAGTGAAATCAATATTTAAAAAAACCAATATTATTATGAAAAGCATCATAAAATTACATCTCAACTCCGATCTCCTACTATATAAGGCACCATTGTACATTTAATGTATTTACATCACATAAAAAACATATAGTGTCTTTAAATTCATCGTTGATTGATGTCATTTGTGATTTAAAAAAAATAATATTACTATTAAGAAGAAAATAACACAAAATCATATAATTATAATCTAATGCTAAAAATCAGTGAAAACCTAATTTGGTCATGACAATATTCTGGGGATTTGTGGCGACCTTTGTTGCTGCTAAGGGTCTAGTTTCTTTTAGTAAATCCTAGTTGACAACACTGAGATGGATAGACTAGTCCGCGTGGCTTGCCATGTCACTGAAAAAATTGGGTGGTTAATCATTAAGGGTGTTTGTGGTTTCTTTAGATAATGGGTATAAATGATTTATTTTGCACAGTTCATAAGAAATTTTGATCATTTTCCGTAGAATATTTTAAAAATTATTTATATATTTAGAATCTACAAAAAATATATACTATATATAAGTTACAAAAATTAATAATTGATAAAACAACTCCAAAATGCATGTTTGAGATTAACTAAATTGAATAGATCACATCCAATATATTCAGGAACCAGAACAATGATCTTGCAAGGCCATAGGCTGAAGCAAGTCTAATGTCATTTAAAAAAATAAAAATAAATAAATAATCCTATAGTATACTACTATAATTTTAATCTTCTATGTAAATATAAATTTAAATATTTATAATAAGAAATGGAATGTTCCTCTTGTTTTATTCAAACTTGTAAGCAGCTAGTTGGTTGTTGTAGACCAAAAGTCATTCCTCCAGCATTAACACATGAAGCTTCTGCTGGATGATCCTTATAACTTAGTTTCACATCCAGTAATTTTATTCCATTACATGGATTTGTTTTGCTACAATCGAATTTCACTGCTACTTCTATAGCCGATGTTCCATGTACGTCTTCATATGTTATGTCACTAACCTTGATGCCTGAACCTTGAAACGAAATAATAATTATGGATATTGTTTGGTAGCTGATAAGAATTATGCACGTATATATGATTTTGTATTACCTGTTCAGGACAATTTCCACTACCAGGGCAGTAATTTTGATCAATGATGATGGGATTTTGGACATTATTCATGACTACATGTTCAAAAAGTACATTTCTAACAAAGCCATTGTTAGGCCTTGCCCATGTTTTGGCCCTCACACCATTCTTAGTCCCAGTAAATGATGATGTTTTAACTGTCACATTTTGTACTCCTGCCTCTTGCATCTCCCAACCTAAGCTCCTAATACTGCACCAATCCAAAATATTAGTCAAAGTTTATATAAAAAAGACAGAACATTTCCATTCATAGAAAAACATACCACTACAACAAACACAACTTTTAACGGCAATAAATAAATAAATTAATAAAGAGTGTTAAAGTCTTTACCGAAATTAATTAAGTGTCATTAATGAAGTCCATTCTTCAAACAATCTATTTGCTTATGATGGTACTGCAATATTAGCAAATTTACAAGGCAGTCAATTATTGATACATATTCAAGTCTGACCAAGAAAGTAGTAACTTATAAAGCCTGTGGCTCAACACATAAGAGATGTGAGGAGAAGGTTCCAATATTATATGAAGACAATGTTGCTTGTGTAACTCAAATGAAAGAAGAATATATTGAAGGAAACAAAATAAGCATATTTCGCCGATGTTCTTTTCATCGCGATCTTCAACAAAATTTATACAATATTGATATGTGTTATCTTTGAAATGTTAAGTGATGTTTTCATTAGGGGGAGTAAATACATGCTGCACTCTTATTTCCTTGGCTTAGATTTTGCTCCAACGAGTTTTCCTAGCAAGGTTTTCAATGAGGCAGCGACTAACGCATATTACAGGATATATGTACTCTTTTTCCAACATGACGGCTCGTGGAGGGGTCTACGAATCGTGGATGAGGTTTGGGGAATGAGTTTTAGACTGAGTGAAATTTTAACACCAAGAGCTTGTTGGGTTTTTGTCACGCCTCCAGCCTACACCCTGGACGTGGCCGACACTCGAAGACCATTGCTGGCCTCAAGCGAACCCTTGGCCTGGCTTACTTACTCAACGAAAGACTTAAAGCATTAATATAAGGATTTAAAATGCACTTACTCAACTATTTAAAAGATAACATAGAACATTTTTAAAGATAAACCATTCAACTTAGCCAAAATGGCAACTCAAGTCTTAGTATATATAAATGGTGATGTAAAGACAACTGACTACTAACTGTCTATCTATGAAGCCTCTAATAACTGAGATGGATGTCAGGACAAGAGCTCCGATCATCCTAATAACTGAAAATAATACTACAAACAATGAAAATGAGTCCTCCGAAATGCAAGGAGGCTCACCAACTGACTCTGCTCATTGGATCAACAGTGCGCTGGATGTTGATCTTGGTTACCTGTGTCTGCATCATAAGACGATGCAGGCCAACTGGCATCAGTACATTGAATGTACAAGTATGCGAGTTGGAATGCTAAATACAACATAGGCTTGAAAAGATTCTGAAAGAAATACTTACCTTGGCTCTTCTCAACTCAAGAATACTTAACTGAACTCATTTCATTATAAAGCAGTTTCAAACAAGTGCAATATAAAGAAAAAGGGAAACTTTTTAAAACATGATGTCAACTCATAATCATAATATCATAAAAGACATACCATGCTCCCTCTCAAAGTCTATTTGTGCAATGCATGAATGAAGTCCCATACCCCTATTCATACTAAGCAGAACCCCTTGAGGAACCATGCAATTACTGTTGTGGGAGTTTCTCTAATCGACAACCATCACTTAAGAGCTATAGTGATGATACATCGATCTACCTCACGCTCCCAGCGCGTCCTATACCCGGCCAAAGGTATAGGACCTGAACTACTAAGTGGATCCACTAGTCTATGCGAAAAGGATTCATTTAAAAAGCATGACCCTTTTCTACCCATGATGGCTACATGGTTTATGGGGGCTGATAGTTGTATGGACTCTTCCCCACATCGGTGCTCAATACTACTCCCAACATATACTTGCTCTTTATGTGTTGAAAACATACTCTTTATGTGATTTGAGATTAGTGTTCAAAAAATTAGCTTAAAGGCTATCTTGGAAATCAAAGTTTCCTCTCTTGCTTCATTTAGAAAGCGATTACTCTTTTCTGAAAACTAGCCCGAAGGCTCATTGGAAATCAAGGTTTTCCTTTCTTGTTTAAATGTGAAAACATTTTAAATATCTTTGGGAATACTTAGTCCCCATATACTTTTGAAGAAATGAACTTCAAGCTTTACTCTTTAGTCAACTTGAACTTTAAGTCTTAAAGAAAAGTTAAAACGTTTGTGAAAGACTATTGAAAACATTACAAACTGTGCTTTGACTTGCTTCTTAACTTCTAGATTTGACTCTTAACTTCTCTTGACTTTGATCCTAACTTTCCTTGAATTGGATTATGGATTCAAGGTTCATGATCCCATGTTTATGGCTGATTTCCTGATGTTTAGATGTCCCTTAGAGTGTTGGAATCAACTAGAAAATATAGGTACATTGCTAAGGAACAAGTATGAAAAGATGGGGGAAGAATGAGAAGAACTAGCGTCCCTGGCTCTCTGAGAGGTGCGGGGCGCCAGCGCTGAACATTCAGAGAACAAGTTGGGGACCTCTGGCTGGCGCGTCACCCCAGAGCCCCACATTCAGGGACTGCTTTGGGGTGCACTGGCTAGCGCGACGCCCCACTCCCTTCCCCAGGTGTTTGACGACTTTTCTTCTCCGTTTTTCAACTCTAAACCCTCTAAAGTTCAATGGTTCTTTCGCCAAACACTTAAGATCATTTATACCCTCTATACATGATAGATTCAAACGAAAATTACACCCTAAAACATGAATTAAATCTCAAGAAACATCAACAAAACAACCCACAAGAATTCTAACGAATTTCATCTAGAACTCAAAGGATTTACTTTCAAATCACACATATTTCGCTGAATTGAATCATGATTAGCGCGTGGGTGAACCCACCCAATGCTATGTGATCTCACATACCTTGTAGGGATCACCCCCAAAGAAATCAACAAGCTATCCTTGATGAAATCGATGAATCTTGCTTCCTCTTCTCCTTTCTCTTCTTTTCTCTTTTCTCTAAGCCCTAGCGTGAACTCTAACTTTTCTAAACAGACCAAAATCTGGTTTTACCCCAATTAATCTCCTAAAACGAATTAGAATAATTAGATAAGGAAAAGACTAATTTACCCTTCCAAAATCCGGATTAGACTTTTCTTAATCCAACAGCCCAACTTCCAAAGGGCATAACTTACTTATACAAACTCGGAATCGTGCAAACTCGGTGGCGTTGGAAAGATAATTCCAAGAGCTTTCCAACCATATCTGGAAGTACACCTAAATCATCGTGAGCTAGGAGTTATGTCCATTTGAAGTTGACCAAAAACTCACATTTTTCCTAACTTAAGTAAATTTCCAGATTTTCATTCTTTCCAAAATTGACTATTTCAAATTCTTAGCTTCTTCCTAGCTATTTCAAATTACGAGATGTTACAATATCTCCCACTTGGGAACATTCATCCTCGAATGAGATTATTCTTAATAGGCTAAGGGTGTAACATGCAACATTCAGTTCAAACACCCACAAGCAAATGCAAAACTACATGCCAACTTGTAAATAAATACTAAGAAAGGATTAGTACCTTGATCTGGATTTTCTCTGGGTTCAAAGAGATGTGGATATCTCTTCTTCATACTTTTTCACCAATAGACTTCTCTAAAGTCACGGTACATCTTGGTGGAACCCGGATGAGTGGAATATCTGGAGCTTTGAGCTTCTTCCATGATCCTCTTTTGGGTTCCATCCACCATTGGTACACACAACCTACCTTGATATCTCAACACACCATCTCCCCCTTGTTCAAAAGCTAATACTTTTTTGCTTATGAACATTTGCCTTAAATTCAAGCAAGATAGGGTCTTGGTCTTGCTCGCCTTTTACTTCTGACACTAATGATGATTCAGCCCGATTCATCACCACTATTCCTCCTTCTGTGGAATCCATTAATCGAACTCCTAATCGTGCAAGTCTATGTACATCTTTTGCTAACTCTTTCTTATTGTAACACCCCGTATCCAAAACAGACCAAAAATACAGATTTTGAGAAGTTGCAGGTGCAACCCACGGTTGCCATCCATGGACCGTAGGTCAGACCATAGCCCATGCTAGTGGTGCGTGGTTCACCACTGCAACCCCTCCCTAACCCAGCTCAGAAAATCGGCTAAGTCTTGACCCACGGACAAACCCACGGTCTGTAGGTCGGACCACGGTCGGTAGGTCAGACCACGGTCCGTAGGTCAAACCACGGTCCATGGATCAAGACTCATTTACCCTGCGTCTGACACAAACTACGGTCAACCAGCACGGACCGTCGTTTGATCCACGGTCCGTAGGTCTGACCGTAAGTGAGGGTCAACAGCCAGTTAGATGACAATTGTTGATTGGTCAACTATAGATGGTCATAACACTTACAACAAAAGGAATTATGTGTACCATGACCTATGATATGATAGATAATTGAATCCTCTTTCCAACGCCACCGAGTTTGCTAAAATCCGACCTCCGAGTAAAGAGTTATGCTTGTTTTAGTGAAGCCCTATCAGGCAGAGTTGATCGACTACCCCAATCTACGGACCGTAGATTGAACTACGGCCCGTAGGTCCAATCCGTCGGTCACTCCGACAGGAGTTAAGTCAGGGGTCTTTTGGTCTTTTCCTATTTCGTTGGACCTCTAAGATACGTCGTTTAGACCCTAAATCATGAGGTTTTAGTCAGTTTAAGCCTAGAAATATCACTAGAACTTATCTAAGTCAAATCATTAATCAAAACTCAGAAAAATTAGAGCGTAAGAGGAGAAAAGAGGTCAAGAACCCTAGTTCAAGAACGCAACAAGTTTCCTTCAGTTCAAGCCTTGAAATCGAAAGATTTCTCTGTGGAATTCGTCAGCATGTATGTGGAATTTCACTAGTGGGTTCCTTTCACCCATTAGGTCCCTAGTTTTCAGTCAGTTTCTTGATTATGTTATTATGACTAGACCTAGAGTTTCTTGAATGTTAGAATTATTGGATTCTTAGCTGTTAGAATGATCCAAATCAGATTAGTATGTTAATACTCAGTTTATTGCATGAATTTCAGAACCCTAGCTATGTAATTCTTTAGTTCTTGAATTTTACATGCTAGGTCAGATATTTCAGTTATTCAGTTATACATGCCTCAGTTATTAATGCATCAATATTAGTTTAATTGTTGCATACTCAGTTTGCATGTTCAGTTCGAGCTATCCAGTAACTTAAAAAAATTCAGTCATAATGTGTTAATTAATTAATCCATTAGGAGTAGCATAATACCGAGTTGGACTAGGGTTCAACGTACCCAAATAGTCCCAGAACTACTAGCCACGTAGGTTGTAAGTCCCCTCTATGGGCATCACTTCAGTGATCACGCCAGTATGCCTCTATACCTCTGGCAGGGTATATTGGGTCCTCTTGATGGGGCGTATACATCGGACTCCACATTTAGCTCATGTGGTTTTATTGTCGGTCATTAGTAGCTCCCACAGTTCACTCAGATTCTATTGGATTGATCTCATTTACAGTATAATCAGTATTTAGTTTCAGCATGTTATAAATTTGGTCATTGCATTCAGTTAACTCAGTATTCAACATCTATATCATGTTCGGATTATTTCATTGCTTTATTGCTTTGTTCAGTTATATGTTCTTTCAACTTTACTCTATCATGCATGCTCAGTACCTTTCAAGTACTGATGCATACGTGCGCTACATCTTCTCGTGATGTAGGTTTAGGTTCTCAGCATCCAGATCATGCTTAGGTCGATTCTCAATCTTCAGTTTAGCAGATCAGTGGTGAGTCCTCATTCTTTGAGGACTAGTGACATGTTTATCTTTATCGCTTTTAGTCTTTAGTTTCAGTTTTGCTAGACCTAGTTAGGGCATGTCCCAACATTTCTAGTCAGTTTAGAGGCTCATTTCAAACATATTTAGATTCAGCTTAGTATTGACTTAATATCTTCTTTGTATTAAACTCATCAGTTTTCATTTATCTCAGTTATAATATATGGGTATTCTCCATCTTTTCATTTTTATTTATGATTTAGCTTCCACATCAATTTATTATCTTTAGTATGCTCATGATCATGCCAGCAAGGTTAGCTTGGGATGACTTATGGTCCTAGGTCCCGTGTCCGCATCTCGGAGGTAGCTCGAGGTGTGACAAACTTGGTATTAGAGCATTAGGTTTAAGTGTCCTAGGATGTCTTAAAAGCTGCAATAGGTAGAGTCCTTTTCATGGATGTGTAGTGCGCACCACATTTAATTAGAGGGAGGCTACAAAGTGTCTTAGGAAAAGTCTTCATTTTCTTGTTACTCTTATTGTGCATAAGGTATGATTTAATTCTGTTCTAACTTGATGTTCTACGTTTCAGTGATCATGCCTCCTCGTAAAGCTAACGCCAGGAATGCAAACGCAGCTTCTCCAGTCCCTGATCAAGAAGTGTCTAATGCAGAGTTCAGGAACGCTATTCAGATGTTGGTTTAGAGTGGGGCCAACCAGAACAATCAGCGGGCTCTAATTCCAGTAGATGAAAATATTGGTCAGCTGCAGCCAGGGTGCAAGACTTTGTTAGGATGAATCCGCCAGAGTTCTTAGGATCGCAAGTTTGAGAAGATCCCCAAAACTTCATTGATGAGGTCAAGAAGATCATTGAAGTGATACAGGTAACTAGGAATGATCGAGTTAAGTTGGCATCTTACCAACTGAAAGATGTAGCTCATATCTGGTATACTCAGTGGAAGGAGAACAAGGGTACAGATGCAACTCCTATTACTTGGGATTGTTTCAGCAAAACCTTTCTGGACAGGTTTTTCCCAATAGAGTTGAGAGAAGCAAGGGCCCAGGATTTTATGAACTTAAGGCAGGGTAAAATGACTGTCCAAGAGTATGGGCTCAATTTTAACCAACTCTCCAGGTATGCTCCTCACATGGCTGTTGATTCTAGGGCTCAGATGAATATGTTTCTGTACGAAGTGTCAGACTTAGTGAACACAGAGTGTAGGAATGCTATGTTGTTGGGAGACATGAACATCTCTAGGCTCATGACTCATGCTCAGCAGGTTGAGGGTGATAAGCTTAGGGAACATGCTAAGGAGACTAGAAAGCAAGAACATGTAACTACGAGTATTCCCAACAGAAATTGGGTGGTGGAAATCGCTCGCAGTTTTAGTAGAAGTCTTCGACTCCAGCACCTTCATCAGCTAGTGTTCCATCCCCTAGGTTCCGTGACGATCAGAAAGGTAGGGCATCAGGCTCTAAGTCTCAAGATAGTGTTTCAGGCACCAAAACCTACCCGACTTGCCCGAAACGTAGTAAGAACCATCCGGGCGAGTGCCTTGCAGGTAAGGAAGGATGTTTTGGGTGTGGTTAGTCTGGTCATAGATTGAAGGATTGTGCTTCTAGACAGGGTCAATGAGGAAATAATTGTAGAGCTCAGTCTACAACTTTAACAGCACCAGCAGGTCGCCTGACTCAGCAGGGTAACTCATCTGGTATAGGTGGCGGATAGCACCAAAACAGGCTCTATGCTCTTCAGGCTCGTCAAGATCAAAAAGATTCTCCTGATGTAGTCACTGGTACGTTACGAGTCTTTGATCTTAATGTTTATGCATTGTTAGATCCAGGGGCTACTCTGTCTTTTGTAACTTCTTACATAGCAGTCCAATTCAGTGTTAGCCCAGAAACTCTTTCAGAACCCTTCTCAGTCTCTAATCCAGTCAGTGACCCAGTTATAGCTAGACGGGTATACATAAATTGCCCTGTCACAGTTTCTCAGAAAGTCACCTCAATTGATCTTGTAGAGTTAGAAATGGTAGACTTCGATGTCATTCTAGGCATGGATTGGTTACATTCCTGTTATGCCTCAGTCGATTATAGAACTAGGATTGTTTGTTTTCAGTTTCCAGACAAACCAATCTTAGAATGGAAGGGTAGTAGCTTAGCGCCTATGGGTCGATTCATTTCTTACCTTAAGGCTAGAAAAATGATCTATAAGGGTTATCTCTATCATCTAGTTCAGGTTAAGGATTCTAGTTCCGAATGCCCAACTCTTGAGTCAGTTCTTGTAGTCAGTGAGTTTCCAGAAGTGTTCCCAGAAGATCTTCCCAGAGTTCCTCCCGAAAGGGAAATAGACTTTTGAATAGATTTCCTTCCAGATACCCAGCCTATTTCTATTCCTCCTTACAGAATGTCTCCAGTTGAGCTTAAGGAATTGAAAGAGCAGTTGAAAGACCTTCTAGATAAGGGTTTCATCAAACCTAGTACTTCGCCATGGGGTGCACCAGTGTTGTTCCTAAAGAAGAAAGATGGTTCTCTCAGAATGTGCATTGACTATAGGTAGTTGAACAAAGTCACAATCAAGAATAAGTATCCCATCCCCAGGATTGATGACTTGTTCGACCAACTTCAGGCTGCTAGTCATTTCTCAAAGATAGACCTCAGATCAGGTTATCATCAGCTTAGAGTCAGAAATATTGACATTCCGAAGACAACCTTCAGAACTCAGTATGGTCATTACGAATTTGTAGTAATGTCATTTGGACTAAAAAATACTCCTGCAACTTTCATGGATTTGATGAACAGAGTGTTCAAGCAGTACTTGGACTTGTTCGTTATCGTCTTTATTGATGATATCCTTATTTACTCTAGGCATGAGGAAGAACATGCGAGTCATTTGAGAATTGTTCTGCAAACTCTCAAATATCGCCAGTTATTTGCAAAATTTAACAAGTGCGAGTTTTGGTTACAAGCAGTTGCCTTTTTTGGACATAATGTGTCTAGTGAAGGAATTCAAGTAGATTCCCAGAAGATAGAAGTAGTGAAACAATGGCCCAGACCTACCTCTGCTACATATATCAGAAGTTTCTTAGGTCCAGCGGGCTATTACAGATGGTTCGTGGAAGGATTTTCATCCATAGCCTCACCATTGACTATGTTGACTCAGAAAAAGGTTAAGTTCCAGTGGTCAGATGATTGTGAGAAAAGCTTCACAGAACTGAAAACTAGGTTGACTACAACTCCTGTCTTGACTCTACCAGAGGGTTCAGATGGATATGTGATCTATTGTGATGCATCCAGGATCGTCCTAGGTTGTGTATTAATGCAGCGAGGTGAGGTTATATCTGATGCTTCTAGAAAACCTTAAGGTGCATGCGAAGAATTATCCGACTCATGACCTCGAGCTTGCAGCAGTGGTGTTTGCACTCAAGATTTGGAGACATTGCTTGTATGGTGTGCATGTAGATGTGTTCACAGACCATAAGAGCCTCTAATATGTATTCACCCAGAAAGAGTTGAATCTTCGCTAGAGAAGGTGGCTTGAGTTCCTCAAAGATTATGATATGAGCGTGCATTACCATCCAGGTAAGGCAAATGTAGTAGCAGATGCTCTTAGTAGATTATCCATGGGTAGTGTAGCACATGCTGAGGAAGAAAGAAGAGAGAAAGCAAAGGATGTTCACAGACTTGCTCGCCTAGGAGTTCGTCTTATGAGCATATCAGATGGTGGTGTAACGGTTCAGAATGGGGCATAATCTTCTTTGGTAGTGGATGCTAAGGAAAAGCAAGATAGTGATCCGATATTACTTGAACTCAAGGGTGCAGTCCACCAACAGAGAGTTGACGTTTTCTCCTAAGGGGGAGATGGTGTGCTTCGCTATCAAGGTCGATTATGTGTTCCTAATGTGGGCGAGTTAAGACAACATATTCTTGCAGAAGCCCATAACTCCAGATACTCTATTCATCCAGGTGCCACTAAGAAGTACCACGATCTACGGGAAGTCTATTGGTGGAATGGTATGAAAAGAAATATAGCAAATTTTGTGGCTAAGTGCCCCAATTATCAGCAAGTCAAAGTAGAACATCAGAAACCATGAGGCATGACTCAAGAGATTGACATTCCTACTTGGAAGTGGGAAGTGATCAACATGGACTTCATCACAGGCTTACCTCGTACTCGCAGATAGCATGGCTCTATTTGGGTGATTGTTGATAGGGTTACTAAGTCTTCTCGCGTTTTGGCGGTCAAGATTACAGACTCGACAGAGGATTACGCCAAGCTTTATATTAATGAGATTGTGAGGTTGCATGGGGTTCCTTTGTCTATCATCTCAGATAGAGGTCCTCAGTTTACCTCTTATTTTTGGAAGTCATTTCAGAAGGG
>JAJOOF010009821.1:0-31480 GCA_029582545.1 Solanum lignicaule | reverse complement strand
TGGAAATTTCGGATTTTGATACGGTTGCTCTAAAATTTGGGTTAGACCCATTTCCCACTCAATTTGACCCCCTAAACAAGAATATGAAGTCGGATTTTCGAAAAACAAAACAGATTTTTTTATATATAGCTAAACAAGTTTCCGGTAACTTCCGAAGCACATTTTAAAGAACTTTTTGGGTCATTTCAAAGATACCCTTAGGAGAGTATGGATCCTCAATCCTAAGCTACCTTTAGGAGAGTATAAGTCCTTTATCCCAATGCTACCATGAAATGGTCTCGGCCAAACAAAGTCATGCTACCATGAAAGCATCTTAACAATGCTAGTTCAAGCTACCCTTAGGAGAGTATAAATCCTCAATCCTAGGATACCATGAATAACTCATGCTACTCTTGACATGCATCCTACAATGCTAAGCCAATCTATCCTTAGGAGAGTGTAAATCCTCAATCCCAAGCTATCCTATCTTGGTCTTGTCCTACCAAGTCAAGCTACACAAGAAGGGACCATTTATCACAATTTCAAGCTATTCTAATCTAACATGATTTGATTTATTTTAGGTTATTAAGTCAACCTAGAATCCTTCTATGTGAGAGAACTTGAATCTCCTAGCATATTCATGTCTAAGTGTGTAAGAGAAAGATAATACACAACATGATCACATCATATTGAATTTACTTCCAAAGCCCTAACAATGATGGCTACAAGCCCTACTTTCAAGCTTAACTTCATTCTATCATAATTCATGTCTAATTACAGGCTATTCAATCATATTCTTTACTACTAAGTGATTCTAGTCATAATTGATTCATAAAGGTTCAATTCTAACTTTACAAGTAAAGATCCTTCCTATTCAATCAAGTCTAGTTGAATTCATGATAAGATGAACCTAACGATGATCAATTAGCACACAAGACATTGATTTAGGAAGATCACCTTTGAACCTTGAACTTTGCCTCTAATGGCACTAACCCACAAAGATCACATTCATCAATTTAGGTTAAGGTTTACCATAGAAATCACATGAAATCATCATAATATCACTAAACAAAGATAAATAAATCATAATTGGGTGATATCCACTAGATTGGAATCACACCCAAACCCAGCCACAATGCAAGCACAACCCTAGCTAGAATGGGGTTTTTGATTTCACAAGTGAGGAAACTATGGGGGATACATGGGTGGAAGAACCCATGGATGATTAAGCTTCACATACCTTCAATCAAAGCCATAAAAAAAGCTTGAATCAATGGTGAATTTTACCTAGTTGCTGTCCCTCTTCTTCTTCTTCTTCTTTCCCTCTAGAGAGAGCATATTTGGAGAGTGATTTGAGAGTTCTAAGATGAATGAATTAATGAGTTAGTTTAGGGGCATATTAATATTATATAGGAGGTAATTTAACTAACTAACCGACCTACCTAATTCCCTAATTAATAACTAACTTAATTCCCAAACCCCCAACTAAAAACTAAAACTCAAAAATTGGCAGAATCTACGCCCATCCATCCACAGACCGTGGATGGGTCTACTGGCCGTCATTTGGTCTCATGGTTAGGGACTGAGGCTTGAAGTTGCAGGCCTAAGCAGGCCTTGACCTACGCCCATGACCTACGGGGCATAGATTGGTCTACTGGCCGTAGATGGTCATCCATAGGTCATAAATTTGACAGTTTTGGGGACTGTTTTTGGTGTCCCTCTCAAGGACCCCTTGGGTGGTCCTTGGGGGGTCGTGACGTTTAACCCCTAAAACCCCTATTCTAAGTATGGGAACCGTTTCATTTGATTTTAATCCTCATATGACACTCCAAAACTCTTACGAAAGGCTCTAGAACCCACTAGTTCAACTCACTAATTTACGGGGTGTTACATTATCCCCCACTTGGGAACATTCGTCCTCGAATGACACTTTAAACACTTCTTAAAGTCAAAGATCTAACTTAGAAGTCCACTATGCATGCACTACATCTAAATGCACATAATAAAGCAAGAAAACTTCAATTCCAAGCTAAACACATACCATGCAACACAAGGGAGTAGAAGCTACTTCTACCAACCAAAAATGCATGAAACTCTTTATCTACTCATTTTCAAGGAGGAACTAACATCTCCTAGCTAAAACATGCTCATAATCAATTCATGAAATCTATATGAAAATCTTACTCAAATGCATTACAACATGATGAAACAATGGAATTAAGTCATTTCTAACAAGACCTAAGCATTTTCATGAACATGCATATAAAGAAATCATGATAACTCATAAAGCACACAATAACCCTACTAGATAGGCACACTATCCCCCACTTGGGAGTAAGCCTACACCAACTTTTCTAAGCATCATGCATACTAGCCATAACTTCAAAGTCCAACAAAACAAGTCACAAAAGACAAGAAATTCGGAAATTTTGCTAAAGAATAAGGCACATACCGGAAGGGACAGGAGATCACTCCTGATCTTCTTTAGATTGGAGAGCATACAACCTATTCTTATTTTGAGGTTCCACATCCCCACTACTAGAGGTAACTTGCTTACCTTCACTTCTTGTAAGCTTAGACTTAGGGCAATCTTTCATCATGTGGCCACTCTCACCACAACTAAAGCAACCCTCTCTACCAGCCAAACACCTACCCTCATGCCTCTTACCACACCTAGCACAAGAGGGCCATAGGGACTCATTACTTATCCCTTGTGGCCTAGGGGTAGACACAGTAACACCCCGAAATGCTAAAAAAAAGTCGCATGTCAATACACCATTACTTAATTATGCAATATATTTTATTCACATTTTCGGAACTTGAAATTTTTAGATATTTGCAAACTTGCTTAACATAAATTGAGATCATAATTTAAGGGATTGTATTGAGGTACTTACATAATATTCTAATTATAATTATGTATAACTTGAAATGGTGGTGAGGTATATACATATAAGTATGTATATATGCATTTTGGGCTGCACACTTTTATTTTGGCAGCACCTTTGAAGGACAGCTGTACAAGTGATAAACATCACTTGTGTGACTATATATTTTCACACCTCCTTGAGTTAAATTCGTTTATTTCAACTCTAAGAACCTTAGAACCTCATTTAATCTGTTGTTCTTCAAAATCACAAGAGAAAAACATGGTCCTTTTGGCTGGAATTCAAGACACACACTTCTCTTTGGTAAGTAATGAAATCTGTTTTTGAGCTGGTTAGTGTTTTGTAGTTTAAGCATATCTCATTCTCTCGAACTTCTTTTACAGTGAATAAATATGATTTGGAAAGCTAATTCATATACCTACAACTCTTATGTTTATATTAAACTCTAATGTAGCTGTTATGAATACTAAATATGGGACGCAATATATGACAAGTTCTGTCCATATTCCGAAATTAGAAATCCTGTATGTTCACTGTTAGTGTTTTGATTATATATTTTTGTACAAAATGTATTTTGTGGTGATTATTGATTATTTAAAAGAATAAGATCTGTACCTACATATTTTATGAAGAATATAAATTCCAGTTTTGCCGTTTTCCATTTCAAATCTAAGTTGCGACATGAAGTACTTTGTTGGCCAGAATTACTATTTTGGGAGCATAGTCGTATTTGTACAGGCTAGGCTTACTTATGATGATAACCCTGTGTTAAGTCATAATTATTGAGCTATTGGAAAGTAAATAATTTATTAAATTCATTTTTTTAAGGTTGTATATACACGTGTACAAGTTGAAAACCTTGATACGCTGGTTGGTCTACGGTTTGAACTCTTGAAGTTGTGTTGGACTGTTTCTGTGCTAAAGAACTCAGCTTTGTGTATAAACTTGTACTTGCACTCTTTTGTACCTGCTAGTAGATCTGAAAGTTTATTTTGGTACCTTGATTACCTCTTTTTACTTTGCATTGTCGTGTTGGTATCCTTTAAGACATTAACGACACTTGTGTAATTCGCCCACTTGTACGAATTGTTCGATCACCTGGCACTCTTGTTGGGACCTTGTCCTTCTTTTGGCTGTGCCTTTGTCACTATTAGCATGTCTCTTGATTCGGATCATTTGCCATCTTGACTCTAGACTTTTAGTTCGTCTTAAGAATGGAAGTTGTCCATTTTAAGTACGAACTAGAAAGCCATTTTTAATATGGTTCTTGGTACTCTTGATTACTGGTCTTGACCCTTCTTGATATAGGGTGTCGACCCTTCTTGATGCCTACTTGTGCTTGGTGTGACGACATGATGTATATATTGGGCGAGCCTTGTTATTGAATCTCTTGGAAAATGGTGCTATGAGCGTTCTTGACATTTGGATCTTTAAATATCGAACGTGATACTCTTTATTTTTTGTTTACTTGATTTGTTTATTATGTTTCAATTGTGCAGCCCGTGACTTGAGAAAGGTAGCTTGGTGAATCTGAGGGCTCCCAACCAATAGTTTTTACACCACTAAGCTATATGCTTAGCGATAGTTGTTTCTATCGTAGGGAATGTTCGAGATGATGCATGAAGCTGGCCATTGGAGATGGAGATTTTGAGAGCCTTAAGGAAGATCACATTTGCTTATAGGCATCTATATTTTTTATAAACCTTGGGACTTGTACATGATCTATGTGTTGTATATTTACATGAAATTTTGACAGCTAATTTGATCATGTCACCATGGGTTGTAATATAAGTGTGGCTATATGTTTTGCTCTTTTTGGGGTGTGAAACCCAAGTCTTGTAATATACTAAATTTACTTTTTGTTTTGAATGGTTGTGTGAGGCATGAACCGGCTAATTTGGGTACTCGGGAATTGGTAACATTCTTTTTATATCATTTTTAAGTGTGAGGATAATATTTGCATGAAAATCTCATAAGTGATTTGCTTAGATTACCTTAGAAGGGTTTTTCCACCATAAGTAAAAATTCTATGCAGTTTTGATTTTATGTAAATAAATGTTTAAATGGGCAGGATGCACATCCTTAACTATTTTTTATTGAACCTAATGGCCCTACTAGATTTTAATCAATACTCCCTACATTCATCTCTTTTAAATATCGCAAGTATTAAAGTAGATTCCTTCTTAAGTGGTAGTATCCGTCTGAAAGGGTCGCTACAAGTGTTGGTATCAGAGCCTAAACTTGTGGTTCTAGGACTTCGCTTGAATTACTTGTATACTTTTTTGCTTTCGAAAAAGGTTCTATTTAGATTATTTGTTCACTTACATGGTTTATAATATTTTTATCGCATATAGCGTGCATATGCATCAAGTACATGTCCCTAATGCAATGCGATCTTCCTTTTTGAAGGAATTAAGTTATGGCTTGTTCTTCTGACCGACCTATGGAAGCTGCTCGTCAATGTTCGGGTACCTCTGTGTCCCAACCTCATGCACTGGAAGGGGTTGGAGAACATTTCTCGAATCAATATGTTCCCCACAGTAGTTGGTCTGAAGTGGGAAACCTTCAGGGTGTAAGAGCTGGTTCACATCCTCATATGAGTCGTGGTACTCAAGCCATGAATCCTCCTTTTCAACAAATGGCTGAATTCTTCCACCACATGACTGAATCGATGCATGATCCCAACGGGATTAACTTTGAGAAAATGAGAAAAATGGGTGGAGTGGAGTTTAAAGGTACTGTTGATCCCACAGATGCTGAACAATGGCTGGAGCGCATGGAGAGGGTATTTGAGCAGTTGGAGTGTTCAGATGTTGCCAAATTTAAGTATTCTATTTCACTATTACAAAAGGATGCTTATGATTGGGGGGTAAGTGTTCCGAATGCCAAGGTAAAACCTCCTGTTCTTACTTGGGATGATTTTCTTAAGGAATTTCGTATGAAGTATGTCTCACCTGCTTATTGTGATGCAAAGAAAAATGAGTTTTTTAATCTAAGGCTACGAGGCATGTCTATTGTTGAGTACCAACAGAAGGTTCTAAGGCTCTCTCGTTATGCTGGAGGTATTATTAAAGAGGAAAAAGACAAGTGCAGGAAATTTGAAGATGGTTTAAATGATTCCATTAGGAAGAATGTGGCGATCCAGCAACATGAGAACTTTTGTAAGTTAGTGTCTGCTGCTTCTACTTGGGAACGACTTAATAAAGAAGAAGCTAGTAGAAATGAAAACAAATTCCGAAAGCCTAGACCAGATTTTGGAGGTCCATCCAAAGGGAAAGGTTTGATGATTTTAAGGCTTGTAGTGTTAATAGGCTACCTCAACAAAGGCAAAAAAGATCAGAATTTTCTACAGCTAGCACTCCAAATTATGGCCAAGGCAAGCCTCGCGTTTCCACTTGTCCACAATGTGGAAAGAATCATTATGGTAATTGCAGGAGAGCTTCTGGTGCATGTTTCAATTGTGGGAGCTTTGATCATAAAGTGAAGGATTGTCCTAATCCTAATATTGCTCCTTCCTTGAGAACTGAAGGCTCAGTTCATAAGCCTTCTATTAATCCTCCTCAAACTAATAGAGGTGCAAGAACTAAAAACACCCAAGTAGCAGGTGCAAGTGGAGCGAATAATGCTAGTGGACCAAGGGCTATTGCACACGCTTATGCTATGATGCAGAGGGATGATTAAGATGGACAAGACATGGTTGTCGGTAAATTTTACTTATTTGGCTTATGTGTGTTTACACTATTTGATCCTGATTCTACACATTCCTATCTTTGTTCATCACTTGTTCTTCCTAAAAACGTGAAATTTGTGAGACTTAATTATAATGTGCTAGTTGAAAGTCCTCTGGGTTATCAAGTTGTGTGTAATCGAGTTTACCAAGATTGTCCCTTCGTGATTCAAAACCTAGTCTTCCCTGTTGATTTGATTGAAATGCCCTTTAAGGATTTTGATGTTATTATCGGGATGGATTGGCTTTACAAATATCATGCAGTGGTAGATTGTAGGTCTAAGCATGTAACTTTTAAAGATCCTACATTTTCACACATCATTGTACAAGGGGAAAGATCATTGACATCTAGAATTATTTTTGCGGCCTTGGCAAGAAAGTTGATGCATCAAGGTTGTGGGGCATACCTTGCTCGCATAGTTGATACACAGTTGGAGAGTCCTTGTATCAAGAACATACCTACTGTATGTGATTTCCTAGAAGTCTTCCCAAAATTCTTCCTGGGTTGCCCCCGGAAAGAGAAGTTGAATTTCCAATCGAGTTTATTCCTAGATCTACCCCTATTTATATCACTCCTTATAGAATGGCTCCGGCAGAATTAAGAGAATTAAAATCTCAATTGCAAGAACTTCTTAAGAAAGGTTTTATTCGACCTAGTGTTTCTCCTTGGGGAACCCCTATTTTATTCGTAAAGAAGAAAGATGTCACTCTTAGGCTTTGTATTGACTATAGACAATTGAACCGAATAACAAACAAGAATAAATATCCACTACCAAGGATCGATGATTTGTTTGACCAACTGAAGGGTGCTAAAGTATTCTCAAAGATTGATTTAAGGTCTGGATATCACTAACTGCGTGTTAGAGAGAAATATGTCCCTAAAATTACTTTAAGAACTCGGTGTGGTCATTATGAATTTTTGGTGATGCCATTCGGATTGACAAATGCTCCTGCGGTATTCATGGATCTAATGAATCGAGTATTCAAGCCTTATCTTGATCAGTTTGTAGTTGTCTTTATAGATGATATTTTAATATTTTCCAAAAGTAATGAAGACCATGATAAACACCTTCGGATTATTTTAAAAATTTTGAAGGAGAAAGAACTTTATGCTATCCAAGTGTGAATTTTGGCTTGATGAAGTGGCTTCTCTAGGACATGTTGTATCAACCGAAGGCGTGAAGGTGGATCCTAGTAAGATACAAGCAGTTGTTGAATGGAGACCTCCCTAAAGTCCAACTGAGGTAAGAAATTTCTTGGGCTTAGCATGATACTACAGAAGATTTGTGAAAGGCTCTTCCATTATCGTCTCCCCTTTGACTAAGCTCTTGCAGAAGGAAGTAAAGTTTATTTGGGATAAAAAATGCCAAGAGAGCTTTGAAACTCTCAAATCCCTGTTGACTCAAGCGTCTATACTTACTCTACCAATTAAAGGGAAATAATATATAGTATACAACGATGCTTCTCACAATGGTCTAGGATGCGTTTTGATACAAGAAGGGAAGGTTATTTCTTATGCCTCTTGGAAATTAAAACCGCATGAATTGAATTATCCTACTCATGATCTTGAACTTGCTGCTATAGTGTTTGCTTTAAAAATATGGCGGCATTATTTGTATGGAGAGAAATGTCATATATTCACTGATCACAAGAGCTTAAAGTACTTGGGTACTTAGAAGGAGCTAAACCTAAGACAACGTAGATGGTTTGAACTCATCAAGGATTATGACTGCACGATTGATTATCATCCAAGTAAAGCTAATGTGGTTGCAAATGCCTTAAGTCGAAAATCCTTCGCAAGCATTTCTTTGAGTCCTTTGACCTTGCTCCTTGAGTTAAGACCTATGAATGCTTGTTTCACACTTGATTCAAATGGTTCAGTTATTGCTAATTTGCAAGTAAATCCAATATTACTTGAATAGGTGAAAGAAGCACACAAGTTAGATGAGAAACTTGTAAAATTGACCAGAGAAGTTCAAAATGGGGAAAAACTTGATTTTACATTAATAGAGAATGGTGGCTTATTTTATCAAAACAGGTTATGCGTCCCTAATGATGACAAATTAAGGAGAGAAATACTGAATGAAACACATACCTCATCATATGCAATGCATCCTAGGGTACAAAGATGTACCAGAACATCAAAGAAAATTATTGGTGGAATGGTATGAAGAGAGACATTGCGGAGTTCATTTCTAAATGTTTGGTTTGTCAACAAGTAAAGGCAGAACATCAGGTCCCAGTTGGTTTATTACACCCCTTGTCGATGCCGAAATGGAAATGGGAGAGAATAACTATGGACTTTGCTTCTAGACTTCCTCACACTCAAAGAAATCATGATGCAATATGGGTGATTGTGGATAGGCTAACCAAGAGTGCTCACTTCTTAGAAAACAGGATGGATTACTCATTTGAGCATTTAGCCGAATTGTACATTAATGAGATTGTAAGACTACATGGGATCGCTGTGTCTATTGTTTCTGACCGAGACCCAAGGTTTACATCTAGATTTTGGGGCAGCTTGCAGGAAGCTTTGGGTACTAAGTTGAAATTTAGCACTTTGTTCCATCCTCAAACAGACGGTCAGTCGGAAAGAGTGATACAAATTTTGGAGGATATGCTTCTAGCTTGCATTATAGAGTTTGAGGGTAGTTGGGACAAACACTTGGCTTTGATAAAATTTGCTTACAATAACAGTTACCAATCGAGTATTGGGATGCCTCTCTGTGAAGCTTTGTATGGAAGAAAGTGTCGAACCCCTCTTTGTTGGAGTGAAGTTGGTGAAAGAAAACTTATTGGTCCTGAAATTGTGCAACAAACTGAAGACAAGGTAAAAATTATCAAGGATCGTCTAAAAATTTCTTCGGATAAACAAAAGTCATACATTGACCTAAAAGGTGTGATATTGAATATCAAGTTGGAGATAAAGTATTCTTAAAGGTGTCTCCATGGAAAAAGATTATGAGATTTGGCCAAAAAGGAAAACTTAGTCCCCGATTTATTGGACCTTATGAGATACTTGAAAAGGTTGGACCAGTTGCATATAAATTAGCTTTTCCACCGGAGTTAGACAAGATCCACAATGTCTTCCTGGTTTCTATGCTCAGAAGATATCGTTCTGATCCATCTCATGTTCTTCCAGTTGAATCTATTGAGGTTAATCCTGACTTGACGTATAATGAAAAACCTGTGTTAATTCAAGATCGGGAAGTGAAGCAACTTAGAAACAAGAGAATCTACTTAGTAAAGGTACTTTTGAGGAACCATTCGGGAAAACAAGCTACCTGGGAGAGCGAAGAAGAAATGAGGACTCAATATCAGCACTTGTTCCGGGACTAGTGTAAGGTAAATTTCGAGACCAAATTTATTTAAGGGGGAAAGAGTTGTAACAGCCCGAAATGGTAACAAAGAGTCGCATGTAGATACACCATTGCTTAATTATTGCAATATGTTTAATTCACACTTTGGGAACTTGAAATTTTGTGATTTTTGCAAACTTGCTTAACATAAATTGTGATCATAATTTAAGGGATTGTATTGGGGTATTTACGTAATATTTTAATTATAATTATGTATAACTTGAAATGGTGGTGAGGTATATACATATAAGTATGTATATATGCATTTTGGGCAGAACACTTTTATTTGGGAAGCACCTTTGAAGGACAGCTGTACAAGTGATAAACATCACCTGTGTGACTATATATTTTCACAACTCCTTGAGTTAAATTCGTTTCCTTCAAGTCTAAGAACCTTAGAACCTTATTTAATCAGCTGTTCTTCAAAATCACAAGAGAAAAACATGGTCCTTTTGGCTGGAATTCGAGACTTGGTAAGTGATGAAATCTTCTTTTGAACTGGGTAGTGTTTGGTAGTTTAAGCATATCTCGTTCTCTCGAACTTCGTTTACAGTGAATAAATATGATTTGGGAAGATAAGTCATATACCTACAACTCTTATGCTTATGTTAAACTCTAATTTAGCTGTTATGAATACTAAATAAGGGACGCAACATATGACAAGTTCTGTCCAGATTCCGGAATTAGAAATCCTGTATGTTCAACTGTTAGTGTTTTGATTATATCTTTTTGAACAAAATGTATTTTGTAGTAATTCTTGATTATTTGAAAGTTTAAGAGTTGTATTTACATATTTTATGAAGAATATATAGTCCAGTTTTTACATTTTCCATTTCAAATCTAAGTTGTGACATGAAGTACTTTGTTGGCCAGAATTACTGTTTTGGGAGCATATTCGTATTTGTACAGGCTAGGCTTACTTATGATGATAACCCTGTGTTACATCATCATTATTGAGCTACTAGAAAGTAAATAAGTTATTAAATTCATTTTTTAAGGTTGTATATACTCGTGTACAAGTTGAGGACCTTCATACGCTGGTTGGTCTACGGTTTGAACTCTTGAAGTTGTGTTGGACTGTTCTGTGCTAAAGAATTGAGGTTTGTGTATAAACTTGTACTTGAACTCTTTTGTACCTACTAGTATGTCTGAAAGCTTATTTTGGTACCTTGGTTACCTCTTTTCACTTTGTATTGTCGTGTTGGAATCCTTTAAGACATTAAGGACACTTGTGTAACTCGCCCACTTGTACGGATTGTTTGATCACCTGACACTCTTGTTGGGACCTTGTCCTTCTTGTGGCTGTGACTTTGATACTATTGGCATGCCTCTTGATTCGGATCATTTGCCATCTTGACTCTGGACTTTTAGTCCGTCTTAAGAATGGAAGTTTACCATTTTAAGTACGAACTAGAAAGCCATTTTAAATATGGTTCTTGGTTCTCTTGATTATTAGGCTTGACCCTTATTGATGCAGGGCATCGGCCCTTCTTGATACCTGCTTGTGCTTGGTGTGATGACATGATGTATATATTGGGCGAGCCTTGTTATTGAATCTCTTGGATAATGGTGCTATGAGCTTTCTTGACATTTGGATCTTTAAACATCGAACTTAATACTCTTTATATTTTGTTTACTTGATTTATTTATTATGTTTCGATTGTGCTGCCCATGACTTGAGAAAGGTAGCTTGGTGAATCTGAGGGCTCCCAACCGATAGTTTTTACACCACTATGCTATATGCTTAGCGATAGTTGTTTCTATCGTAGGGAATGTTCGAGAGGATGCATGAAGCTGGCCATTGGAGATGGAGATTTTGAGAGCCTTAAGGAAGATCACATTTGCATATAGGCATCTATATTTTGTATAAACCTTGGGACTTGTACATGATCTATGTGTTGTATATTGACATGAAATTTTGAGGGCTAATTTGATCAAGTCACCATGGGTTGTAATATAAGTGTGGCTTTATGTTTTGCTCTTTTTGGGGTGTGTAAACCCAAGTCTTGTAATATACTAAATTTACTATTTGTTTTGAATGGTTGTGTGAAGCATGAATCGGCTAATTTGGGTACTCAGGAGTTGGCAACATTCTTTTTATATCATTTTTAAGTGTGAGGATAATATATGCATGAAAATCTCGTTAGTGATTTGCTTAGATTATCTTGGAAGGGTTTTTCCACCATAAGTAAAAATTCTACGCAGTTTTGATTTTACGCAAATAAATGTTTAAATGGACAGGATGCACATCCTTAACTATTTTTTATTGAACCTAATACCCATACTAGATTTTAATCAATACTCCCTACATTCATCTCTTTTAAATGTCTCAAGTATTAAAGTAGATTCCTTCTTAAGTGGTAGTATCCTTCCGAAAGTGTCACTACAAACACCCTCTCATCCTTATGCTTAGGAGCATTAGAATAGCCTTGTATGGAAAACTTTTGTCGATTCCTAGAACGACCATGCCCATCAGACCCCTCATGAAAGGACTTATCATTATCCATCCTTGACCTCTTTTTCTCTCTATCACTCTCCTTCTTGAGTTTTGACTCTTCTATTTGTTGGGCAAACACCATGAGGCGTGAGATATCCATATCATCAACAAGCATTGCCATACGACACTCTTCTTCCACCAAATCGGACACCTCCGTTATAAACCTATTCATCAAATCCCTTGGATTAGCTACCAAGCTTCGAGCATACCTAGACAAAAGGGTGAATTTCAAAGAGTACTCCTTAACACTCATACTACCTTTCTTAAAGTTGATGAATTCTCTCAATTTGGCTTCCCTCAACTCCCGGGGAAAGAACCTATCTAGAAATTCCGACTTAAAAGCTTCCCATTCTATAGGGACAGCTCCTATCGGCCTACTATCTTTCCATTGCTCATACCAAATTTGGGCAACGTCCTTCAATTGATAGGCGGCTAGTTCCGCTTTCTCAATAGAAGTCACCCCATGATTGCTAGCACCGTATAAACCTCTTCTATGAACCCATTTGGATCTTCTTCCACTTTGGAGCCACTAAACTCTAGAGGGTTCATCCTCAAAAACTCCCTTACCCTAAAAGCACCCATGACCTGAGGCTTGAAGTTGCAGGCCTGAGCAGGTGTTGACCTACGCCCATGACCTACGGGGAGTGTATTGGTCTACTGGCCGTATATGGCCATCCGTAGGCCACAAATTTGATAGTTTTGGGGACTGTTTTTGGGGTCCCCCTCAAGAACCCCTTGGGGTGTCGAACCCGGATGTTTAACCCCTCAAACCCCTATTCTAAGTACGGGAACCATTTCTTTTGATTTTAATCCTCATATGACACTCCAAAATTCTTATGAAAGGCTCTAAAACCCACTAGTTCAACTCATTAATTTACGGGGTGTTACAATAACTCTCAATAGCTACATTCCCCTATCCTTTTGCAGGGAGGTATTCTCCCTTTCCAATCCCGACTCTTGATTTTGTTGATCTATCAAGCCTTTTGAAAAGCTTTTCATCACTAGCCATGTGGTTTGTACAATCACTATCAATAAGCTAACTGTCACTTGAAAAACATGATGCAACAAATAGTTGTTCTTCCTCCTGTTGATTTGCAACTTGAGGTTCTCCTTGTTGCTGCTGTTCTCTTTCCTTGCAGATGATCTCATCAAGCCCAAGTTTTTGACATTTCCGGCATCTCATATCCGGCTTTCTCCATCAATTAAAGTGAGGATGAATCTTCCTTCCACAATATTGACATGGAGGAAATTTGTCTCCTCTGTTGCTGCCTAAATTGTGGCTACTTCCATTGCCAGCGGAAACTTGATTATTTCAACAAAATGTTTCTTCCCTTTGGTTTTCTTGTATTTGCTTCCAGGATAGTTTTGCAACTTGGCCTGAAGTGCATTCTCTACCGACCCTTCCTGTCTCATTATCCTTCTTTGCTTTTGTGCCTGCAATGCATTTAGTAATTCCGCCAAAGTGATCTTTGACAGATCCTAAGTATTTTCTAAGGAAGAAATGATTGGTTCAAACTTCTCAGATAATGTAACAAGAAGTTTCTCAATAACTCTGCTATCATGAAGCCTATTTCCTAGCATTCTAACCTTGATCACAATGCTAAGAAGCCTATATGAGTATTCTTTAACAGTTTCAGAATCTTTCATTCTTTGTTTCTCAAATTCTCTAATTATATTCATAACTTTCATACCTTTGATTCACTCATCTCCTTGGTATTCTTTTTTGAGAAAATCCCAGATTGCTTTTGCCGATTCCAATGTCATGATTCTGGAAAAAATTGTAGGTGAAAGTGCAGCATATAAGCAAGATTTTGCTTTGGATTTTATTGTCTTTCTTTCCCTGCGAAGCTTGATCTGAGCCATTTTTAGATTGCCAGGTAAAACATGAATTTTGTAATCCATCTCTACTTCTTCCCAGAGATCACGTGCCTCCATGTGAGTTTGCATCTTGATAGCCCATACATGGTTGTTCTCTCCATCAAACACTGGTGGAGAAATAACATAAGAACCATAAGAGTGTTCTGCATCCATGGGTTCTGATGGCTTTTCAGGAAACATGTAGGGACTTTGTTGATGGTTCACTCAAACTACACTCACAAGTCACTCACTGGTCCCTTAAGAAGATGGCCTTGATTACCAATTTGTTGGTATTTTACAGATAAACAAATCATAAGACGGAAGAAGAAGAAAGTTATTTTATTAAGCTGAAAGAAGAGATTTTTAAATAGAAGGAAACCCTAACCGTCTCTGTAAATAATGCAGTAACTCCAAAAACAGACTCTTCCAAATAACTAGGGTTAGTCTACCAACATCTACATGCCTAAAGACTAAGAAACTCACAAGCAAAAATAAAGCAGAAAAAATCTATCTTTTGAAAACAGAAAACACATCAACAACCATGTCATCCTGCCAACTCAACATCAATTAACAGCTCATGAGGCAGATTTCAACAAATACTATAAATCAACCAAATAGATTCAAGTTCGAAATATATGAACCTTCATAATTTTTTTTTGCGTTTGAACTAAAAAAATTAGTCATTCATAGTCATTACAATAATCGTAGGATTTTCAAAAAGAAGAAAAATTTCATTGAATCAGAGCTGCAAATTTCCTTAGGGCATCTCCAATCAATAACATCCAATTTTACATTAAAAAAGTGTCAATACCATTGGTGTAAATCAATTTCAATGCACTACACTAAATTTTACCCTAAAAATAATATTCTTATTATATTTTTTTGTCTATTCAATACTATATTTTATTTTAATTATATTTTCTTATTTCATAAAATAATTTTTTTCACATATTTACCCTATACAATTCATATTCTTTTCTAAATTATTTTATATCATAAATTTCTAAATGATTAGTCATCTCGTTTTTCTAATTTCGCTTCAAAAACTAGGTTGTTGTCCATTTATAAGCTGTAGGAAAATTGTAAGACAAAATTGTCCTTTAATTCCCAAAATTTAAAGTTTTCTATCGGGTGTGGTTGGTAGCACGTAGTCTTTGAACTTGCTTTAGGTGCGTTGTTTGACCGACGCTTCTCCGAACGCGTAGTGTTCCAAAACTAGTAGGCTATTTCAATTTTTCTTCCACTGCTTCATTTGTCTGGCATGCAATGTACGATATATAGCATGACACCTTTACACTCCATCTAAGTAATTTTATCTCCAAAGTATCTCTCCAATGTACCTGTAGAATCCATTGACACTAGGGGCGGTTCTACAAGATTTAGGCATAAAATAAAATTTCATAGATAGAAATAAGTTTTTTCTTCTTCTAGTTGACATGAGATAAACTGAATAACAATAACATACCCATTGTAATCTTACAAGTGTCTAGCAAAAGTAGGATGTATGAAAATCTAAAAATTAAAAAATATAATTTTTTAATGTAAAAATTGTCACAACCCAGGAGTTCCCCCTAGATGTAACAAGGCTTATAAGACCCCGAGAGGCCTCATACAATCCACTTAGCATATCTTAACATAAAGTAAAAGAAAATGGTGCGAAAATTTAAAACATTTTCAATACAATCAAAGTCTTTATAAAACGAGCGGAAGTCTAATACAATTGTCTCAAACCATCTAATCAACATTAATAAATCTTGGGACACAACCCATACAATAGTCCAAACATAAAATAAATGCATAAAGGAAAGTGGTGGTCAAATCCTCGAATGCTATGAGGACTCACTAAATATTCACTCCTTGATCAACTATGAACCTAGCCACGAGTGTGAGAACCAATGTCGCCGGACCCTACATTTTTATAAGAAATGTAGGCAAGAGTATGTGTTAGTACAAACATGTACTAAATATGATAGCTAGCATAAACAGCATAAACATAAAGGTTAGTCACTATAAACCATAAGCATAATCAAGCACGTAAGTCAACATCATAATAAAGGAGGAATACTTCACAAGTAATCTCTACTTAACCTTACTCAAGACTTGGGTCATCCGCCTCTAGTCATGCTTACATCATGGAAGGCATATCAAGCAACACTCCAAGCTAATCATCTTCATAACATAGTCATATTATTCATACTTACTTTTGATGACATGAGGTTTCACCTCTTTTCCTAACTTATAAAAGCTAATGGGTATTCGCCTCTAGCCTTACTTACCTTAAGATTATGGGTACTCGCCTCCACAATCACATCATATGACATGGGTACTCGCCTCCATATCATTTCATAAGGATCATGGCTACTCGCCTCCATGTCCATTCATCATATTAAGAACATAGGGAATCACCTCTTGTTCAATTCCAAGGAGTATGAGAAATCACCTCATATCCTTCTCATATGAAGGTCAAGGGTAGTCGCCTCTAGCCTCATCATTTACACAGTCTTTTAGTCTAGATTCATATTAGGTGAGCAATCTGTTCAACCTAGAATCATTCACGTAAGTAAACCTTTCACATTCATACAATCATGCTTAGCAAATTCATTGTGGGAAGTATCCCTTCCACATTGCAACATCAACAATTAACAATTCATAGTCTAAGCCCCACTCTCAAGGCATTACATCTCATGATCATCATCTATGCTTTATTCTTAAGCAATTAACATCGTATTCATCATATATGCTTCAATCTTAAGCAATTTTAATCATAATTCATCAATCCTATAAGGATATATCTAAGCCCATAAAGTTTCTCTTTAAGTCATCAACCGTAGTTTATCAATTCTAGGTTAAAATCATGAAATAGGCGTGGGCACATGTGATTTCATCCATAAAACATGTGGTCCTATCAATTCAATCATAAATAATCATAATCTACTCAATTGGATCAACATTCATCATAACCCACAATATTGGAAGAAACCCTAACTAGAATTAGGGAATTCTTCTTCAAATTGGGGGAATTCTAGAGGAATCCATGGGAGGAAGGATCTCAAGGATGAAAAACCATTATACTTTAGTTACAATTGCCCACAAAATATTGAATATTGGGAGACTTGACCTTGACCTAGCTTCAATCTCTTCCTTCTTCTTCTACCTTCTAGAGAAAGAATATTTGAGAGAGAGTTTGGGGTTTTCTTTTGGGTTTTGAGAGAATGACTTGAATGGGGGATTTCGGGGGTTAAAAATACTTATATAGGTGTTCTAGACTTGGGAAAAAGGACACCACATTGATTTAATTAAAACTGGAAAAGTCTCTTAAGTCCCTAAAAGTAACCGCCAGCCAAGACCCACAAAACTCAGACTGAACGACTGTGGATGACCTACGATCTGTCTTGCACAACCGTGGTCCCTTGCCTCTTTTGAATCCAGGGTGTTACATTATCTCCCCCTTGGGATCATTCGTCCTCGAATGACATTCTAAGCACATTTCTAAACGAAAAGACTCAAGACTAGCAACCCATCATGCATGCAACTCATCAAAATGCACAAAACTAAGAAGGAAACATCAAATCCAAGTTAAACATACTCAATACACCATAAGGGAGTAGGAACTACATCTAACAACCCCACACACATGAAAATTTTCAGATTTCTTACATTCAAGGAGGAACTATAATCTCCAAACATAAGAACATGCTCAACACAATCTCATGGAGCCTATATACAATCTATACTCAAAGCACATATTCAAGGAGGAAATCTCCACTTCAAGTCAAGGCATGTTCAACAATCCATCTCATGAAGTCTATAGGGAACTCATACTCAATGCACAACAACATTGGGGAAATAATTAGAAAAGCCATTTTATTTAAACTATTAAGTTTTTTGGTGAACACGCTGTAACACTCCGAAAATGGTAGGTTAAGCTAGAGCCTAAATGTAAGGTTAAAAAAAATCATAAAATGACTCCCCGAATGTTAGTAGGCCATTTAGGGTTGAAATGAGGTTATTTGAGTCAAGGCCAAGGGCAAGTGCAGAGGCAAAGGGGCCAAGCCAACGCCAAAGGCGAAGGCTGCCCCTAGCTTGGAGCACACTGCCCCACCTTTACGAGGGGGACCATGGATCTTGGTCCTCGCCACGACTTGTGAAGGGGATCGTTGCCTTGCCTTGGCCATGGTAGAGTGGCCACCAAATGGCAAGGCTACTGCCTCAACTCAACGAGAGGGACCACAACTCGTTGTCTTGACCACGACTCGTGGAACCCTCCGTGAAGAAGACTTAGGCAAAGTAGCTTAGGGCTCCAAGTGCCAAGGCTACTTCCTCAAGGACCATGGCTCATGGATCCCCTCGTGGTAATGCCTTGGGCTTGTGAGCCTAAGGCACCAAGTGCCTAGCCACTGTCCCAACCTTCACGGGGAGGACCACGGGTCGTGGTCCTCACCAAGGCTCGTGAATGTGCTCGTGATACCTAGGCTTGGTAAATAATGAGGGTCATTCAAGTTTTTTCCTTTATAAGTCCAACTTAAGTGAGGTCGTTTTTGGTATTTTTAGGGGTACTATATAAATCATTTTAAGTCCAAATTCACCCAAAGCAATCCATGATACTAAAACAACCAAATCAAATAAAAAACTTCCTCTTCTCTCAAAATTTCTCTCTCTAAACTCAAAGAAGAAGAAAGGAGCAATTGGAGCTAGGGTTTGTGGATTTCAAGGGTTCTTCCCTAAATTTCTTGGAGATTCTTAGTTTCTTGGAGATTCTTAGTAAAGGTATGGTGGATTTTCATCTATGGGTAGTTTCCACCCATAAAGCCCCTTCAAAACCTAATTTCAAGATTTCAATTTCCCCAAAAACCTTGGGTTTCAATCTATGTCATGGGTCTCCTTCCAAAACGTTTTAAATTGTTTATTTATGGTTGATTATGGTTGGGTATGATGAATTATGATATGAATAAAGATGTTTTGTGAAATTATGATGAAAATTCGCCATAGACCCATGATTTCCCCAATATTGATAAATTATGAATTGATGATGTGGGTTGGTTGATATTGAAGTATCTCAATTGATTATGTTTATGTTGAATTAGATATTGAATCATGACATCCTTCTTATATTATGTAGTAATTGTATATGTTTGGGTTAATTGTGATTCATGGACTTGAAGGGCAAAGTTATGAGGGTCTGTACAACTTAATGAGAATTTATGTATTAGCTTATGATTCTCTTAGAAAGTGAAGGTCCAATGATTATTGTGTAATTGTGGTATTGTTGCAAGATCATGCTTCCTCCCCTACCCTTACACATGACTATGCAAGAAGTATGTATGTTTATGATAAGCTTGTTGTGTTGATTGAAAGGCCATTCTTGTGAAACACTATGAACATGATGTGAAAGGTTTACACACATAGTAATGATTCTAAGGTTGAAAGGCTAGTTCTCAACTATCGAATCTATGAGCTATCATGACATGATGTTGGTATGAGTTTTTAGAGCATTCTACCATGATCATGAACTTAAGTAAAGACTTAATGTGAACTTAAAGAGAATTATGATTAGCACAGACTAGATATGGTTATGAGATGGAAGGTTTTATGTTAGCTAGTCCGTCTTTCCAGATGGGTTCCTAATACGTTAGTTAATCCGGGTTCCTAACACGATTATCTCATGAGATGGAAACCTTATACCTCAGTTAGTCCGGGTTTCTAGAAGCAATCTCCCTATCTTTTAACTATGTGCCCACATAGGTCTTTAGCTAGTGGATCCACCTAAAAGCTAATACAAGTAGTTCTACCTTAGGCAAGTTTGACCTCTCTTTTCAGTGTGGGACATGACACCGGATTTCATGTAGCTCACATGGTCTATGTCGGTTAAGGCTATTTTCCCTACATGACAAGAATATGAATTATGACAAGAACATGAATATGAATTATCACTATTGACCTCTCAAAGAAGCTTTACTTAGTATGGATGGGGGTATGGGACTTCATTTATGCATTGCACAAGTGGACTTTAAGGGTGGTTGTGGTGTGATTCCTTTATTCTATCAAGACTTATGATTTATGCATGTTAGTTGGATTGTTGCTATGATCGACTTTCCTTAATATGAGTTGTTGAACATGAAAGCTTCCCTATCTATGAGTATTGACCATGATGAGGTTCACGAATGATATGTATGACTATGGTGGCCTAAAAGGAATACTTAGTGTGGGTGGTATTATGGGATGCCATTCATACATTGCACAAGTATAACTTAGGGTTACCTAAGAAAGGGTTAAATTATGATGAATAACTTGTGACTTGTGTTTTACACTAAATGTGCATAATGATTCTCAAACTTGACAAATGCATGCTTTTCAACTAAAATGTCCTTTTTAGCATGTTTCAATGATTTTTATGCATGGCTATAATACTTGGTACATTTTTGTGCTAACTCATATTTCTTCTACATTTTCTCTAAAGTGTAGGTTCCGGGCATTGAAGTGTTCTTCTCTTGAGACAAGATTGGATAGTCTTTTCCCCAAAGCTTGTGGTGAGTCCTTATGGATCCTAGGACGAGTAATATGTTGATGTTTCTTTTCTTTCATTTTTATTAGACTTTCAATTTTTGATTGTAAGGGCTGTGACCCTCTTTTTGATACTTCGATTGTATAGGATGGCTTGTGGAGACTATGTCTAGATTTCGTTCCCATTTATGATAAGACTTCGATTGTAAGAAAATTTTAATTCCGCGTCATTTCTAATGCTTTATGTTATGATATGCTAAGGGCTTGTATGAGACCCCTTCGGGGTCAAGTATGCCGTGTTACATCTAGGGGGAACCCTTGGGATGTGACACATGCATATCAAGGAAATCATGGAAACACATAAAACACACATGACTTCAAATCATAAGGCAAACCAAGAGGAAATTCATTACCTTAAGCTAGAATAGGAGTAGAAGGAAAAAGATGAGGATATCAGGACTTCATATCGGCCTCGACCTCCCAAGCAACAACCTCAACTAGTTGATTCCTCCATAAAACCTTAACGGAAGCTATTTCCTTGTTTCTCAATTTCTTAACATGCCAGTCCAAATTATCAACCGAAACTTCTTCATATGAGAGTCCCTCATCAACTCCCAACCCTTCTAGGGAAACTATGGATGTCGGATCTCCAACATACTTCTTAACATAGAGACATGGAAAATGAGATGCACGGGTGCCAACTCATTTGGCAAATCTAACTCATAAGCAACCTTACCAACACGTCTCAAAATTTGATATGGGCCTACAAATCGGGGACTCAACTTCCCTTTCTTACCAAACCTCATTACAGCCTTCATGGGTGTGATTTTCAAGTAAACCCAATCGTTGACTTCAAAATCTAGGTCTCTCCTTCTAACATCGGCATAAGACATTTGTAGACTTTGGGCGGTTCTTAACCTCTCTCTAATAAGTCAAACTTTCTCAAAAGCCTCATTAACTAACTCAAGCCCTATCATGGCAACCTCACCCATCTCAAACCAATTGATATGAGATCTACACCTCCTACCATAAAGAGCCTCATATGGAGCCGTACTAATACTTGAGTGATAGCTATTATTATAGGCAAATTAAATCAAAGGCAAATGGTCATCCCAATTTCCCTTGAAGTCAATCACACAAGCCCTTAATATATCCTCCAAAGTTTGGATAGTGCGCCCTGGGTCGTTACAAACTTGGTATTAGACTACAAGGTTTAGAAAGGTTCTAGGATGTCTTAAAACCATGTCTTGTTCACCTGTGTGATGCGCACCACATTTATGAATGAGAGGCTATAAGATACTTAGGAAACTTCACTTCTTCATTACTCTAAGTAGTGCATAGAGTTTAACTCTATAAGGTCTCTCACCTAATCCTTATCCGATGGTCTATAGGATATGACTACTCGAAGGGCTTATGCTTGAAGGACTGAGGGAAAAGATGTTGGTCAAAGAGTTTCTCCACAAGCTCCTCAAGCGTCGGTTGGCCATTTGGCCAAGCAAGTGACTAAAGCGGAGCTTAGGACTACTTTTCAAGTGTTTGCTTAAGTTGTGATGGCCCAAGTCAATAGGGAAGTTGTGAACTCCGTGAACCCAAATGTGGGTACAATAACATCGATAGTGAGGGACTTCACAAGGATTAATCCAATGGAATTAAGGTTGAGGAAGATCCTCAAGTGTTCATTGATGAGGTTTACAAGGTGTTGATTATCATGGGAGTGACTCCATGGCCGCTTATAAATATAAAGGTATGGCTCAAATTTGGTTAAACCAATGGAAGGAAGCAAGATCGGTAGATGCGGGTCCCCTAGAATGGGAAAGGTTTAAGTCCGCTTTTCTTAGTATGGTCTTTCCTCTTGAGATGAGGGAGACAAAAGTGATTGAGTTTATTCATCTCCAACAAGGGAACATGAGTGTGAAATAATATGCTTTGAGGTTCACTCAATTATCAAAATATGCTCCTTCTATAGTTGTCGACTCTAGAGCAAGGATGAGCTAGTTCGTTTCAGGTGTATCTGAATTGGTAGTGAAAGAGTGCCATACAACTATGCTTGTCCATGACATGGATATTTATTGTCTCATGGTTCATGCCCAAAAGATTGAAGAGGATAAACTTAAGGAGAGATCTAGGGAGAACAAGAGGTCAAGAATTGGTGGTGGTAATTTCTCTCATGCTAGGTCCAATGGACATGGTCGTCCTAGGTATCAACAAAGTTTTTCTGGGCAAGGTTCCTCTTATTCTCCTAGGTTCAACAAAGAAAGGGTGTCTAACCCTAAACCTCAAGGAGGTGGTAATTGGTCTTCTCTGCCTAACTGTGCTTAGTATGGAAGATAGCATCAAGGTAAATGTCTAGCAAGTTCCAATGCTTGTTTTGGTTATGGTAAGATGGATCAAAAGATAAGGGATTGTCCTTAAGTTGCTACAAATTAGGGAGATAGTTGTCGTAGGGCTCAACCTTATCCTGCATCCGATCCGAGTGGTTCGGGTTTGAATTCTCCTAAGCAAAATAGGTTCCATGCACTTCAGACTCATGGTGAAAAAGAGGCTCTCGCGATGTGGTTATCGATATGTTGAATGTCTTTCAACTTGATGTTTATGCTTTGCTTGATCCCGGTGCTACCTTGTCTTTTGTGATGCCATATGTGGCTATGAGGTTTGATGTGCTACCTGATGTGTTGTTAGATCATTTTTCTGTCTCTAATCCTGTTGGTGATTCTGTGGTGGCTAAGCGGTTCTATAGAAAGTGTCCCGTCTCCTTATCCCATAGAGTTACTCTTGTTGATTTGGTAGAGCTTGATATGTCAGATTTTGATGTTATTCTGTGTATGGATTGGTTGCACTCTTGTTATGCTTCCACTGATTGTAGAACCCATGTAGTCAGATTTTAGTTCCCAAATGAGCCTATCATAGAGTGGAAGGGCGGAAATTATATGCCGACGGGTCAGTTTATTTCTTGTCTTAAGGCTAGGAGGATGATTTCTAAGGGTTGCATGTACCATCTAGTTAGGGTGAGGTATATGAATTCCGAAATCCCTACTCTTGAGTCGGTCCCCATTGTTAGTGAGTTTCCGAAAGTGTTCCCAGATGATCTACCCGGTATTTCTATAGAAAAGGAAATAGACTCTGGTATTGACCTTCTCCCAGATATGCAACCTATTTCTATTCATCCTTATAGAATGGCTCCGGTAGAAATTAAGGAATTAAAGGAACAATTGAGAGATTTGTTGGATAAGGGCGACCGAGTATCTCTCCATGGGGTGCTCCAGTTTTATTTGTTAAGAAGAAAGATGGCTCACACAGAATGTGTATTGACTACTATCAACAGAATAATGTGACCATTAAGAATAAGTATCCTTTTCCAAGGATAGCTGATTTGTTTAACCAACTCCAAGGAGCGAGTTACTTTTACAAGATTGACCTTAGGTTGGGTTATCACCAACTGAGGGTGAAAGAAGATGATATTCCAAAAAAAGCTTTTAGAACCTGGTATGGTCATTATGAGTTTTGGGTGATGTCATCTAGTTTGACTAATGCTCCGGTGGCTTTTATGGATTTGATGAATATGGTGTTTAGACAATACCTTGATAAGTTCGTAATTGTGTTCATTGATGATATATTGATTTATTCAAGAAGTGAGGATAATCACACGAATCATTTGAGGATTGTGTTGCAAATTATCAAGGACCAACAATTCTTTGCAATGTTTAGCAAGTGTGAGTTTTGCATAAGGTCCGTAACTTTTCTTGGCCATATTATTTCAAGTAAGGGTATTGAGCTACATCAAAAGAAGACGGATGCGGTCAAGAGTTGTCCTAGAGCTTTATCCCCTTTGGATATTAGAAGTTTCTTAGGTTAGACTGGTTATTATAGAAGATTTCTTGAGGGGTTTTCTTCCATTGCCTCTCCATTGATAGCTTTGACTTAAAATAAGGCCAAGTTCAGATGGTCTGAATTATGCGAAAAGAGTTTTCAAACATTGAAATAGAGACTTACTTCCGCTTCGATGTTGACTTTACTAGAAAGGACGGGTGGTTTTGTTGTTTATTGTGATGCCTTAAGAATTAGGTTAGGATGCGTGCATATGAAAAATGGGGAAGTTTTTGCCTATGCTTCAAGGCAACTTAAGGTTTATGAGAAGAATTACCCTACCCATGATCTTGAATTGGCAGTGATGGTTTTTGCCTTAAAGATTTGGAGGAATTATTTGTCCAAAGTGCAAGTAGATGTGTTTACCGACCACAAGAGTTTGCAATATGTGTTTAATCAGAAAGATCTTAATCTTTGCCAAAGAAGGTGGGTAGAGTTACTTAAGGATTATGATATGAGTGTCCTCAATCACCCCGGTAAGGCGAATGTGGTGGCAGATGCTCTTAGCCAATTATCAATGGGTAGTGTGGCCTATGTAGAAGAATATAAGAAAGAATTAGTGCGAGATGTACATACATTGGCCCAATTGGCTGTTCAGTTAGTAGACTCTACCAAGGGTGGTGTTATGGTTCATAATGGTTCAGAATTGTCTTTAGTGACGGATGTTAAAGCGAAACAATGTCTTGATCTGACCTTAGTAGAATTGAAGGAAACGACACTTAGAAGGTCCGTTGAGGCTTTATCCCAAAGGAAAGATGGTGTACTTAGATATCAAGGTCATTTGTGTGTTCCTTATGTTGATGACTTGAGGGAACAAATCTTAGAAGAAGCCCATAGTTCTTGATATTCCATTCACCCGGGAGCCACCAAGATGTACCGTGACTTGCAGGAGATCTATTAGTGCAACGAAATGAAGATGATATTGCGGGATTTGTGGCTAAGCGTCCTAATTGCCAACAAGTGAAAGTTGAGCATAAGAAACCGGGAGGTTTATCCTAAGATATTAGGATTCCTACTTGGAAGTGGTAAGATTTGAATATGAACTTCATAGTAGGGTTTCCTTCTACTCGGCGACGATATGATTTGATTTGGGTTATAGTAGAACGAATGATGAAATAGGCCCATTTCATTCCCGTTAAAGTTTCTTATTCGGCGGAAGACTATGCTAAGTTGTATTTTTGGGAAATAGTAAGGTTTCATGGAGTGCCCTTGTCCATTATCTCCAACCGAGGTACTCAACTTACTTCTCAGTTTTGGAAGTCTTTCCAAAAGGGTCTTGGCACTAAAGTTAACTTAGCACGACTTTTCATCCACAAACCGATGGGAAAGTAGAGCAAACTATCAAAACTTCGGAACCTATGTTGAGGGCATATGTCATCGATTTTAGGGGAAATTGGGATAATCACTTTCCATTGATTGAGTTTTCTTATAATAATAGCTATCACTCTAGTATTGGTATGGCTCCATTTGAGACTCTTTATGGTAGGAGGTGTAGGTTGGTTTGAGATGGGTGAAGTTGCCTTGTTAGGACCCGAGTTAGTTCAGGAGGCTATGGAGAAAGTCTGACTTATTAGAGAGAGGTTGGGAACAGCCCAAAGTCGACAAAATCCCTATGCCGATGTTAGAAGAAGAGACCTTGAGTTTGATGTTCTTGATTGGGTTTACTTGAAAATTTTACCCATGAAGGGTGTGATGAGATTTGGGAAGAAAGGGAAGCTTAGTCCCCGTTATAAAGGCCCATATCAGATTTTGAGATGTGTTGGTAAGGTTGCTTATGAGCTTGAGTTGCCTAATGATTTGGTATCGGTGCATCCAGTTTTCCATGCCTCTATGTTGAATAAGTGTGTTGGAGATCCGACATCTATAGTTCCATTAGATGGTTTGGGAGTTGATGAGAATCTTTCTTATGAAGAAGTTCCGGTAGAGATTTTAGATCGGCAAGTCAAGAAATTGAGAAACAAGGAAGTTGCTTCTGTGAAAGTGTCGTGAAGCAATCATTTAGTTGAGGGTGCTACATGGGAGGCTGAGGCCGATATGATGTCTTGATATCCTCATCTTTTTCCTTCTACTCCTACTATAGCGTGAGGTAACGAGTTCGTCATGGTTTACTCTTTGTGTTGATGTTATCTGCTTTAGATATTCCCATGATTTCCATATTTTGTGCAAGTTCATGAAAAACTTGTGTTTTGAAAGAAAATGAGATTATATGATTGATTTTCCTCATGTTGTTGTGCATTGAGTATGAGTTTCCTATAAACTTCATGAGATGAGTTGTTGTGCATGACTTTAGCTTGGAGTTGATATTCCTCCTTGGATGTATTCTTTTGAATATAGATTGCATATAGGCTCCATGAGATTGTGTTGAGAATGCTTTTAGCTTGGAGATGGTAGTTTCTCCTTGGATATGAGTAATATTTAAATTTCACAGATATTGGGTTGCTAGGTCTAATTCCTACCTTCCATATAGTGCATTGAATATGTTAGCTTGAAGTCGATGTTTCCTTCTTGGTTTTTGTGCATTTTGATGAGATCACATGTATGCCTTCTCTTATTGTTTAGTAGTAAACCTGTTATACTCTTATTGAGAATAGTTATATTGTTGGGCCCGAGGCCGTAAGCGAGGGAAAATTAGATCTCAGGTCAGTAGTCTTCCCTTTGGTAACATGCTTTGGTATGTTGTATGTCTATTTGACTTGAGTGCCTTATTTGAATGTTGGTGATGACATTCAGTGCATTGTTTGTTCATTCTTATGGATTTTATGGTATGATCCCAATTCATGCATTGACATATCTATCATTTATGATGAAATACTATTTTACTTGGCTTTTATTGTATACTAATTTTAATGGGAGTCCTTTCACCGGGATAACTTGATTTATTGGCTTTTGATATTACAATACGCCAGGGACGTGCTCCTTTTCTACTTGAGATATGATAGGCAACTGGGATGCACTTAGTTTTTACTTGACTAACGAGCGTGTTGAAACCTTTTCCTACATGATTTTGGCGACTTTGAGATCCCTTTCGGAGTTGACACGCCCCCGTGTCACTCTTTCTATTTAGGTGGTTACGCCCTTGGGAGTGGACTGTCTTGCTGGGTGGCTTTGATATGTTGAGATCCTTTTTTAGAGTCGACACTCCCCCGGGTCACTCTTTCTAGCTGGGTTGGGAGTGGACTGGCTGGCTGGGCAGCCTAGATTAATTTGTCACTCTTTCTAGCTTGTTTGGGAGTTGACTATGGTTGTGGTTACTCGGGCTTGGAGCTGACTTTAACTTCTTGGGTTCAAATTCTCGTCACTTCTCTAATGGTCCTATTGATCCTCGACATTCATATGCATTGCCTATCACCAGTATACTTGTTTGTTCTTGTACCCACAATTTTATTGGAGCCGGTCAGGTTATATTTGCTATTTGTACCTTCTAGGCTTATGGGGTCTGATTAGGTTATTGTTTTCCTAAACTCTACTCTTTGTTATTATTTTATTGTTAGTTGATAGGCTTTGACTTTAGAATTCTGGTGGTGGGTCCTCCTGACCCTGCGTACTTGTCTTGATATCTTAGTTTCTTGAGAATACGATGTTGACTTTGCATTCCAAGTACGTTCTTGACTTGGCTTCCTACCTCTTGTATACTATTTTTATCTTTTACGTCTTGTTTATCTATGCTATTATCTTTTGTTTAGTTGCTTGTGCTATACTCTCCTTATTACTTTTTGTTTATGGTTGTGTTATATTTTGAGCTTAGTCAATTATTACATTTTGAGTACCTTTTTGGTACTCATACTACAATTCTGCTCCCTGTATATCCTATTTTGAGTTATCGCCATTTATTTGGAGTCATGCGGAACAACTTGGAGTTTCAGAGACTTGGGTGAGCTCCTAGCATTTAGAGTTCTCGATTTTCGTCTAGTTTTTGCTAAGCGTAGCATTTATGTTGTATTCAGAGACAACCTGTACTTAGCTTGTATTTTAGAAGCTTTGTACTCATATTTAGGATTAGATACTCAACTACTGACTCATTCCAAGTCTTACGATGGTTCTTATATTGTTTTTTGTTGATTATTCTTTCTTCGATTGATATATGATTTTTGATTCTTATTATTGACTTCAACTTGGTAGCTCATGGCTTGTGGCTCCGGGCTAAGGGTTAGACCTACCTTGTGATGGGATGTAGTAGGTGCCATCATGACCTGATAAATCGAGTCATGACAGTTTTGTATCATAGCCCTAGGTTGACCGACATCGTTGGTAAGAGGACAAAGGCATAGTAGAGCCCTGGGGATTGGTGCGTAGACATCTGTATCCTATCTTCAGAGTGCTATAGGGAATTCTTTGGAAATTCTATTTTTTGACTCTTATCATCGGGTTTTGCTTTGATTACCCTCTAAAACTGCTTAATAAGAATCTACTCTCTCATAGTTGGATAACATGAAGCTTTCGACGGGCATGGCCGGAGAATCAACATATTCCACTAGATATTCAGCATGTGATCAGGCTAGAAGGCCTCAGTCAAGCAAGGACCCTGAGGTCAGAGGTGTTCTCCAAAATTCATAGAGTCAGGGGTAGCTTAGGCTTTGAAAAGCTATTTGCCTACCTCGGTTCCTTGGTGTTCAGTGTTAGGAGGTGCAAGCTCTTCTGAGGGTACACCAGATATAGGTGTAGTTCTTGGTGTAACTAGTGCTCCTCAGAGTAGAGTTGGGTTGACTTGTCCCCAACAAGTTTCATCATCCATTTTTTTACTATGTGTTAGGATTTCTAGAGTGGGATTGGCATAGCCCCACATTATTCCCCTCAAATCAAGAGTTTAGCCAGGGGTTCATCAGAGGGTTGGTTTTGACACTCTGGTTGGCATCATAGCAAATGATATTAGCAGGGTCTACCTTTCCCCAGGTTGTGCATCATGTTAGGGCTATGGAGCAGGTGTTTCTTTAGACTTATAGAGATAGTTGTCAGATACTTCACCCTTATTACAATAGTGACAATATTCCACTTCGAGGTGAGTATTAGTTCTCTGAGGGACATCTTCCTTCTTGGCCTACTGGCCTATGGAGGTAGCATCTCAGATCCCAAGGGTTTTAAGATTGGTCATGGTGCATATGGCAGAAAGAGTTGAGTACAGACTTCTCACAGTGGTCATTCAAGACCTTCAAGTGTTGGGCCTCAGGTTACTCTAGTTTTGTCTTACAACTAATTGCTCTTGGTGATGGTTGCTATGAGTTCTGGGAGATAGGCCAATATGTAGAGATTATCACAAGGCCCTTGTGCAGTTGGCTAGGGGTAGTTTTGAGTCTGGCAGAGGTAGACATGGCATATCATTGCGTTCTTCATGGCGAGCTTCACGCTTTATAGGTTGCTATGATTATGTAGGGCTGACCACCGATCAAAAAATGCCTCGGGTGGAGGTTTTTCTCAGGTATTGCACACATCTGATAGTCCCCAAGCTAGGGTTGTCATACTTTGTTTTACTTGTGGGGAGCTTGGTCATCAGCCTACAACATCTCCACAACATTGGACCATGATGTGAGGAATTCAACTAGACCAATCTTATGGGTTATTGGCTCTTTCAATTAGAAATAGTGCCTTTAGTGTTACCATTACTACATCAGGTGTTTAGGTTGAGGTTGGACATGGTCCGTTCTTTGCATCTACATGCTCGTTAGAGGCCGAGACTTTAGGTATCCCTTCTTTTGATGTGATTTGGTAGTTTCTCTATTTAGTTCATATTTTGTGTGATTTAGGCTTTTCATGCCCATAAGTCGGCTTGTTATGATAGCTTGATTTGAGGATTTTGTATGTGTTTTTCCCCTGTAGTTGATTTATTTTAAGTAGTGGATCGACTAGTGTATGTTTCTTCGATTAGGAGTAGTGGTTGAGTAAATCCCCATGCATTTGCTTGATAGTCATACTGTAGTTGTGGCCATGGAATTGGTGGTTTCCCTTTTAGCCACCCCTGTTGTGTGCTTTTGCTGTAATGCCGATCCTTGTTTGATAGGTGGCTAGATAAACTTTGTCCGATTTGAGTTTTTTGTGTTCTAAGGCTTAGTTAGGTTAAGAGGTTGGCATAGTTGTGAGCCATCCCTTATGCGTAGTAGTTGGGAGATTGCTAGTTCCAAAGTTGTGTGTAGGGTAGTTAGCCATTTTTGGTTGTGGTAGTCATTTTTGGTTGCTTTCTACCCTTTCCTAAGTATTATCTCAATTGCGAAGTTGTGTTTTCACTCATTCGGTCTTTTTTGATCTGTTGACTTCTTGGGGTCCAAGAGTTTGGTTATTGCTAGCCAGAATCTAGAGGTCGGATCCCTGGTTGTGCCTTGTTGTTGTTTTTCGCTACTTTGTTGATAAATCTCAAAGATTAGTGTTTAATTTATTGTTTGAATTGTGGTGTTTGTCGGTGGATAAGAATGTTCATCTTCAATATAAGGTCAAAGTAATTTGTGGGATTTATAAGTTGGCTCTAGTTTATGATGTGTGGTTTTATTTTGTCATGCTTGGAAGCTTGTGTTTCTTTTAATGGAGTTGGTACCCTTGGGACAATACCGGCCAGTTGACTATGTTGATACACCACATGTCAGTTTGGTTTCCTTTAGGATAGGGTGTTTTGCTCAGATTTGCACTAGCAAAGCAGTTTTTAAGCTCGTGGTGTCGGTGTTTAAGAAGTACTTTTGATTAGAGTAGTTCATCAGAGTGGAGCTCAGTGCTACCTTTTCGTTCTCACTATGTTCTTCTTTTGGATTAGTGATAACGTTCAAATATACTTCTTGAAAAGAAATATAAACGATCGTATGCAATATATTTACCCAACTATGAGTCG
>JAJOOF010009820.1:0-30591 GCA_029582545.1 Solanum lignicaule | reverse complement strand
TTATCGCTTATGGTCATTTTTTTTGCTTCCGCGACCAAGGATGTGTAATGATACGCTATGAGGCTTGTTTGGGGTTCCTTCGGGTTCCCCATTCGCCGGTCACGTCTAGGCCCTAGGCTTGGGTCGTGACACACAGAAATGACCTAGAGTTCATTACAAAACTAGTGTACGAATATGCAATTATTGACTAGTTAATGATGAGTGGTAGATTTACACTCATTTGAGGCCTATTCAACTTAACAGTTAGTGTCTTCAGTTCCATATAATATCCTATCCTAATGAAATTTTTATTACTTGCAACTACGATGGCTAAAGTATAAGGATAGAATGAATATTTAAAAGAATGACAAAAAGTATTAACACTTGTTGTTGGTGGCCAAACAAGAGGGGCGGATTGCCTAATGAGTATGACCTCTCCCAAATTGAAAGTGCACAACATTTTCATGAATTGAGGTAGGTTGGCAAGCTCCAACAAAAAAAGTGACACGTACAATGACAAAGGTGAACATGTTGATCATCGCCAAATGCAACAGTACCAGAATAACTATTGAAGGCTCAAAAGGTGAACAAAGGTGATACTCGACGATACACCAAATGTGAAAGGCAAGCTCATATGAGCTCGCGAACTGCGGTTCAAACACCTAAAGCCTAAAGAATGTTACGACCCAGGAGTAAACCCTAGATGTAACACGGCATACAAGACTCCAAAAAGTCTCATACAAGCCTTAGCATATCATGAACATGAGATCATAGAAAATTACGGAAAAAATTAAAACATTGTACAATCAAAGTCATTTCATAAAAGCAAGCGAAAGTCTTTCTATACTTTGTCTCAAACAATCTAATAGATTTTTTAGCACAGAACTCTTGGACACAACCCATACAATAGTCTCAACATGAAAATAAAAGACATAAAGGAAACGGTGGGTTTTGTCCTTGAAGCTATGAGGACTCACCAAGATCTTCAACTCCTTAGCTCCTTAGAAACCTATTTCCAAGATAACACTCAAGTCTCTAAACCCTATATTTGATTAGAATGTAGTGATGAGTCCTGGATTTTGACTCATTTAGGGCTTTATTTGGATAGATTTAGTGTCCTCAAATGCTTATTTTGTGCCAATAACTGATGTAAAATGCTTGATTTCCAAGTATTTGGATTGAGGAACAAACCAGGGACACTAAATTGGCAAAAAGGAACAAGGCAGCTGAAAGAACGAAGAAAAGAAGGCATATTGATCGCCTAATCCATTGGGCGAGTCACCGAATGGCTAATATCTCGCCTAAAGTTCCAATTTTCCAAGACCTGAAGGATAAAATCAATTCGGCAAGAAAAAGGAGCAGTCGACATGTCACCGAGTGGTTCCGCGATATAGTGTTGGATCCCCCAAAGTTATAGAACTTTAGGATGCTAAAGGCCAAAGCAAAAAGGCGATGGAACTATCCAAAAGGTAGATCGCCGAGTTGATCGGCGATACCGACTTACTACACCGAATGGTCCTTTGCAGCATATTTTTGGCGACTATAAATACTTTTTCAACCATTATGTTTAGTATCTTTTCATCAATCAAATATTATTCTAAACATTCATGGGATTATTGAGAAAAACTTTTCTATAGATTTGAATAATTGAAGTTTTTCATTTTTGAGAAATTGGAAGTGGGTCTTTGAGATTCTTTAATTTGGACCTTTGTAAAGACGAAATTAATCTTACCCAATTGATGGAAACACAATTTGTTAACGATTTCTATCATTTTATGATGTCTAGCTAAAACCCCAATTCTAGGGGTGTGATTATGTGATTATGGCATGATTTAGCTTATGGGTATTGCTAATTGATAGTTTGAATGTTGTTTAGAATTGATTTCAATCAGTAATTGTGGTTAAAATTAAAGGATGGTAGTTGCAAATGCAGTTCTACCTTCGTGTTTTTGGCTTGCTCGAGAGAGGTTTCAAAACCAAGATTAATAAATTGATGGTCTGTGGGTATTGGGTTGTCCTGGGTTTAGCTTGAGAGAGTGAATCTTAAATCCTTTCCCACACATTTAGCTCGAGAGAGTGAATTGACTAAAGTGTTGGCTGTTCTTAATTGATTACTTTTTGGTGTTCGAGAGAAACCAACTTGATTTGAGGTAAACTGTTCGAGAGAAATTTTATCCCCACTAAAGTCTAGCTTATTCACTGATTTACAACTATTTACTAATAGTTGCAATTACCCATTTATTTCTTGTTATTTGTTGTTGGTGTAGCTGATAGTTAAAACAAAATCCCCCTGTTATTTGACACTCGTGTCACCCCCTAATTTGAATGATGTTTTTCTTCGATAATGTCTATTCTTATGATTGACTTGAACATATTCGTACTTTGCGATTGAATCTTAAACAAGTACCACTCCTTGTGGGATTCGACCCCAACTCATTTAGTTGGGTTATTATACTGATTAATGTTCGTTGACGCTTCGAATTGGATGAAGTGTCTTTGAAACGTTATTAATCAAAATGGCACCGCTGCTGGAGAGTGGTGTTGGTTAATATTATTTAGTTAAGTTGAATATTGATCTGGTTAGTTATAGTTGAACTTACTTACTTTTAGTTTTAGTTTGCTTGTTTGTGTTTTGAAACAGGAAGTATGAATGTGAACGGAAGCAATGGTAGCCAAGTAGGCCACCAAGATGACATCGGAAACCTCAACGATGTCAATGAGCCTAATGCTAATGACCCCCATCTAATGGGTGGAAGTGGTGTCATTCACTTGTCTCTGGCGGAAGGGAACACTGTGTTCCATAACACAAGTGCTATGATGCAGCTCTTGCAATTAAAGGGGTTGTTCGGTGGTTTAGCTCATGAGGATCCCCATAAGCATATTAGAAACTTTGTGGATGTTTATGGACTGTTCTCCTTTAAGAACATATCCCAAGAGTCAGTTCGGTTGAGGTTGTTCCCTTTTTTTTAAAATGGGAGAAGCTTGTAAGTGGCTGGCTGAATTGCCACAAGAATGAATCGCTTTGTGGGAGGAGCTGGTCACCATATTTCAAGTGCGATTTTTCCCTCCTTTGAAGATGATGACTCTTCGGGAAAGAATTCATAGCTTCAAGCGTCTGGACGATGAGCCAATTCATGAAACATGGTTACGATTCAAGAAGTTGGTGCTTTAATGCCCAACTCATGGCTTGCCTGACAACGTGTTGCTGTAGTATTTTTACCGAAGCCTTGATTCGGTAAATAAGGGTGTTGCTAACCAACTTTCTCCTGGCGGTTTGATGAAGCAACCTTGTGTGATAGCAACTCAGCTCTTGGATGGCATGACCATAATCAATTGGGATTGGTACACCTGCGAAGATCAGGTCTCCCCTCTCATGTTTAAATTGACCAAGGAGCAGATGGAGAAAGACCAAGAAAGGGACAAAAACATGGCCAAGATCATGACACAACTTGTCATTTTGTCCAAAAATGTCATGGGAGATCGTGCTCAAAGTGACAATATTGTGGGTGTCGGGTGTGTTAATCTTGATGAGGGAAAGTTTAAGGCCTTGTACAATGAAAAGGTGAATTTTCTAGCCAACCAAGGTGGTGGATATCGTTCAAACTACTCGAGGCAGGGTGGTAACCAAGGTTGGAGCAGGGATGAAGGTTGGAAGGATCGTGATAGAGAATGGAGGGACCGTAACACCACTTGGAAAGAGAGAGATGGGGAGAAGGATAGATATATTCCTCCCCATGGGTTCCAAAAAACAAAAGATTCTGAGGGTGGTCGGTCGGAGGATATGCTTTCTTGTATCCTCAACAAAGTTGAGGGGTCCGACAAGATTTTGAAAGAAATGAAAGAAGATATGTCGACCCTTAGCTAGACGGTTACCTCTCACTCAGTATCGGTCAAACAGTTGGAGACCCACATTGGTCATATCTAGTTTTATTTAAACCCGTGACAACAAGGGGGTTTGCCTAGTAATACTATAGCCCAAGAATGAGGTTAGAGCAAGGACTTGCGTCATGCCACGACGTTAACTAAGAAACTGTTTGGGAGGCAACCCAAGTTTTTATTTGCTTTCTTTTTCAGTTGAAATAATGGTGTGTTGATTGTGCTGGTCAAAGTGGGGAATGTGTTTGAAAAGTGCAGGTTAGCGAGCTAGAGATCCAGTCGGCGACTCGCCGAAGTGGTTGGAAAGCCTGACTTGGACCGCCAATGGACTAAAGACATTTTTAAATTGTAGTCTGTAAAACTCGGCGAGCCCAAGAGCATATTAGCAAATCGCCGACTACGTCGGCGATCACGACTTAGTCCGCCGTTTGGACCCCCACATTAACTGGAGGTCCTGTATAACTCGGCGAGGTAATGGCCCACTCGGCCTGTCGCTGAGTGGGTAGGCGAGCAAAACATATGTCGCCGAATGGGCATGAACTGGACTATTTTTAAAGGCCAAAGGTTTAAAATTTCAAACTCTTTAACTTTCCCTCACTTTTGAACTTCCCAAACTCACACCCGCATAATATTTTCCATATTTTTGCATTTTTATCTCATATTAGTCATTAAGTTTGTGTTCAGAGTTCGATATCGTTTCCGCCTAGCATTACAACTTGTTTAATCAGCATCTAAGGTTGGATTTCCAAACCCCGTATTCATTTTTAGCAATTTTTACTCTTATGCAAGGAATTCTTATCTTAGTGATGTGTGTTGGGCCTCTCTGATAGTATTTGTATGCTAGTGTGCCTATTTTAATTTACATATCTTGCCTATAGTGCCTAAATTATTATTTTCCCGAGTATTGTGTGCCTTAAAATTGTGGGGTTCTGCTTGCATGTTACTGGGTCTAGTCGGGTGAAGTCTAAGTAACCCACATTTGTGCCAAAAGATGAATTTTTCCCAATGATGGAGCGGTTGACATCATTCTTAAGGGCGAAATTCGTCAAATCAAATTTGGTCAAACGAGGAGAAGTCTGAGTATCCTAGAGGCATGGGTGTAATGGGTCTTAGTCTAACTAGAGGAGTGCATGTTTTGATTTTATATTTGGAAGCTGTGGGGTTGAATTTGGAAATCGGGGTTGAAAGTAGGCATATTGGGTCGTTTGGCGAGCTGGGTCAAGTTCGCCGAATCACTTGGCGGTTTTCCGAAGTTCCCGTAATCGCCTTTAATTTTATGCTTAATCTTGATTTGGGTTCTTTCACTTTTGGCGAGAAGCCTGAGTTCACCGAGTGCACTCGGCAACTCACTGAAAGTCTTCCTTGATTGCCTTTTCTGCACCCTAACCCCTAAAAATGCACTATAACTTTCGACGGGCTAGTCCTTGCTTACCGAATGCTAACGGCGATTCACCGAAAGGCCCTTCCCATCAATGACATTCCAATTTTTCTAGAATTTTTTGAGCCAATCAATTCGGCGAGCCTGATCTAGCTCGCCAAAGTAATTCTCGCTGACTGGTTCGACAAGTCTGTCTGCAATAATTTTTTCTTCATATCTTCTTGAATGTTTCTAATATTTCTCGATGTTTTACAGATATTGCTAGATCTAAAATCGCAGGTAGACACATACAGCCCTACAAGAGGGCCAATGGTATAAAGATGAACAAGGATGCAGTTTCATCTAATATGAAGGCTACGAAACTTCCCACAACAGGTGGGAAGGGAAAAGGAAAAGGGAAGGCACTTGCGTCACCGGAGGCCAACTCCGACAGTGACGATATCTACGTCACTCACCTCACCACTTCTGAGAATGAGGGTAAGCACTAGGAGCATCAAGATGCATCTTCTGAGCCTGAGGTGAATGAGTCACTAGCAGCCCAGAGAGCAGACCTGCGCTCCAAGAGGATGAACGATTCGTCTAGGATCAGGACTCCCTAAGCCACCACTACTACTCCTCCTGCTCCAGCACATGTCGTGGTCCTAGCACCACCGGTACATGGTCCTCATCCTCGGTCTATGAACAGATTGAAGACTGAGGGGTTGAGGACAATTTTAGAGGAAAAGAGGTTGTCCACTGATAAGGTCATTGACAAGTACCCAGAAATCATGAGATGTCTGAAGTCTCATAACTTCCAGCTCTTCACCAGACCCCGTGGCCCATATATTCTGAGTTAGGTCTGAGAATTCTATAGTGCTTATAGTGCCTTGATACCACAAGGGAAGAAGCCGACAGCTAAATTCAAGCCGGTTAACTACGTGGTTGTCAGGGGGGTAAAAGGGTGCAGTGTGTTTATGCTGCCATCAATGCAGTCTTAGAATGTACTATGAGACTTGTGTATGACTGTCAATACAAGATCAGGACAAAGACGCTGGAAAAGATGAAAAAGTGGTTGGCTCCCCTGATATCAGATGGTACTCCTAGGTAGCTTGAGGTTGGGGTAGCCATTGAAAAGAAGGACCTCAATGTAGCTGCGAGGTATTGGTTTGGCTTCATTATCAACACCATCATGCCATCCCAGAAGGAGTCAATTCTCTGTCATACCAAAGCAGCCTGTCTTAGGTGTATCATTAATGAGACACGGCTGAACCTGGGATGATTATTGTACAAGAAATGCTGATGAGAGCCAACCAGCGCCAGACTTCCCTCCTTATTTTTGTGTTTATCACCGAGCTATGCAGAAGGACTCGGGTTCGTAGAGATGAGAAGAAGGATGTGGATGTAATTCCCACATCCTCTTCTGATATCCGAAGAATTGAGGTCGAATACTTGAAATATGAGGCTGAGAACATGAAGGCAGCCCCAGTGAACTCTACTACGGTTGTGGATAAAAACACATTACCTGAAGAGGCACCTTTGCCTACTCCGACCCCTGTCCCTTTTGATACTCTCAGTCCCTCTACTGCTGCATTGCCTCCCAGATCTGGTACTACTGTTGCTGCCTCCCGGCCCTCGCTCATTCAGGTTGCATTACTACAGATGGGGCAACTAGCCTATTCTACAGATCGCCATGCTGCCAGAATCGATGCCTCAATTCCGGGCATAATTCATACAACCCTTGTTGATGCTATGACACCCTTGAGTGCTACCATTGATGACATTGCAGCTATGATAGATGAATACGAGTGTGGCCAATAGGCCACTGAGGAGGTGACGGCTCTAAAGGCCACTATTGCTGCGCTGAGGAGAGATGTGGACCAGTTAAAGTCCACCAAAATGTCTATGATTTTCGAGACGGTGGAGATCCCAAATGTGCCAGTTGAGCCAGATATGCCTTCGGCTACCACCAAAGATGAGATTCAAGCTAAGGATGTAGGTGATCCCGAGTCTGAGGCTGAGACGGATGAGGAGATGCTTAGGGTTGCTGAGGAGGTTTCTTATGAAGGCCTTACAGAGACTCAGGAGGCCATGATAGATGCAACTGTGAACACTTCTTTGGCAGATACGCCTTTGGTTGACCCTAGTGGTGTTGGTGGTACTATTGATGCGACTCTGGATTCTGATGCCCAGGTTCAGAGTGTGACTCCGGGCACTGATGCCCCGATAGACAGAGCGAATGTTTAGACATGATCCTTTTTTACCTCTCTCTCTATCTTTTTTTACTGCCTTTTGAATATTTTCATGTATTTGAGGACCAATTGCTTTTGTTTTGTGGTGGGGTGAGGCCCACCTTTTGTGACTATTGTTCTGTTTATATATTTGGGTTTGTGATATTGATTGTGTATTGGAAATATTTTTGCGGATTCTTTAGCTTGTGGCTCTTTATTTTAATTGTAAATGATTTTTGACCCATTTCGAAAATTTGTGCCACCTCTTGTTTGTGTTTGAATGTGGATGTTCTCTTACAAATTTGAGTATCGGTCTTGATCAGTAATGATGACTTGAATGGTGCTAATAATCGAAAAAAATGAATGTGCGGCTATGATGAGGCCGAATGAAGTTGCATAGGCAATATTGGAACTTTTTGCATCTCGTTATGACTAGCCGGTTATGAAATGAGTCTCTTGTGATGAACATTGCACACTAGCAAAAGTGTGGATTCTTGTTTAATATTTAATGCCAATGCCTGATGTGATGACCTTACCGTGAACCATATGTTATATTACCTAGAATTTTCCCCGTTGGTTTGGTTGACTAAGTGATGCAATCTCTTGAAGTGATCTTAGGCAACTTTGAAGAGTGTAAAACAATTTGACATTATACCTCTTTTGTGGCCAACCTTTTGAGTGTGTGATCTTTTCTTGTACACCCTTTGAGCCTTACCCTTTTTCTTGGAAGAAACTTGATGAAAGTGTGACCGTTCTTTACCCATCACCCATAATCCTCAAGATTTGTGGTTTGCTTGAATAGCCAACTTAGGCCAAAAGCTTAAGTTAGGGGTGTGGTGAAAACAGAAGGTATATCAAAAAAATGAAAAGAAGTCCCCTTTGACCCATGGTTTTGAAAAAGATAGAACCCCTCCATACAGAAAAAAGAGAAAAAGAAAAGAGAAATGAAAAAGAAAAAGAATGAAAAAGTTTGAAATAAAGTTGTGAAAGCGCAAAGAAAATGGGGTGTCCGATATTTCATGGAAAGTGAATAATGGGGTGACTTTTGAACATGAATGAGAATAATGAAAAAAAGGGAAAAAAGTGTTCTTAATACCACATTTCATGAGGATAGCAGCCACTGACGCTAAATGACCATACCTTTCCACTCAGCCCTATTAAAAGCCTTGAAAAGATCTTTTTTATCTTGAGTGAGCTGAAACAAGTGTGGATTGGAAAATTAGGGCAAACCTATGGGTGTACTCATGCATGTGTTAATCTTTGTGAGTGTGAGTGTTGTTTGTGATTCCGGAGATATAAATTGTTGAACCATTGTGTGTGAATATGGAATCATTCTTTGTGTGAGGGCATTTGAGTACCTTTGTTAAGCTTGAGCTTGCATATGAAGCAAGTATGGTGAACTTGAGAATCTTTGATAATGCTGAGTCACAACTTGAATCGTTGAGTGCACAATTGATCCTTGCATGAGTAAATTGAATCTTTTTGTGTGCATTCATGATTGAGTCTTGTGTAGCACTGTTTGAGACATCCTTTTTGAACTACTTGAGGACAAGCAAAAGTTTAAGTTGGGGTGTTGATGAGTCCACGATTTGGACTCATTTGGGGCTTTATTTGGATAGATTTAGTGTCCTCAAATGCTTATTTTGTGCCAATAACTGTGCTAAAATCCTTGATTTCCAAGTATTTGGATTGACGAACAGAGCATAGACACTAATTGGCAAAAAGGAATAAGGCAGCTGAAAGAACGAAGAAAAGAAGCCATGTTGATTGCCTAATCCATGGGGCGAGTCATCGAATGGCTAATATCTCGCCTAAAGTTCCAGTGTGCCAAGCCTTAAAGGATAAAATCAAGTTGGCGAGAGAAAGGAGCAGTCGATGTATCACCGAATGGTTCCGTGATGTAGTGTTGGATCGCCCAAAGTTACAGAACTTTAGGATGCTGAAGGCCAAAGCAAAAAGGCGATGGAACTGACCAAAGGGTGTATCACCTAGTTGATCGGCGATCCCGACTTACTACGGCGAATGGTCCTTTGCAACACAATTTCGGCGACTATAAATACTTTTTCAAACAATATGTTAAGTATCTTTTCATCAATCAAATAATATTCTGAACATTCAGAAGAGTATTGAGAAAAACTTTTCCTTAGCTTTGAAGAATTGAAGTTTTCCATTTTTGAGATTCTTCAATTTGGACCTTTGTAAAGACGAAATTAATCTTACCCAATTGATGGAAACACAAGTTGGTAACGATTTCTATCTTTTTATGATGTCTAGCTAAAACCCTAATTCTTGGGGTGTGATTATGGATTGATTTAGCTTATGGGTATTGCTAATTGATAGTTTAAATGTTGTTTAGAAGTGATTTCAATCAGTAATTGTGGTTAAAATTAAAGGATTGTAGTTGAAAATGTATTTCTACCTTCGTATTTTTGGCTTGCTCGAGAGAGAGATTTTAAAACCAAGATTACTGAATTGATGGTTGATGTTCGACGTAATCAATTGACACTATTTTGGTTTAGGTGCCAAACGATCGCGTGTAGTGATTTAACCCAACCAAGGGTTGGGATCGTTCCCACATAGAGTGGTTTTGAGAATTAATAGAAAAATAAAATTAAGTTCTAATTAGTCATAGCTATAAACATTATCGAATATAAACATACGAAATCTAAGGGGTGATGCAAGTGTCAATTATCAATGGGGGTTAGTATTAACTATCAACTAAGCAAAAATATAAGCAAATTAGATATGGAGACGGGATTCTTGGAATGTGATAGGAATACGGGATAAACTAGACTATCGGGTACATGCTTTTGATAGTAAAATATTGAAAATTTGTGACTCGGCTAGACTATAGTGGGGGTAAATTCTCTCTCGAGCAATTTACCCCGAATCAACTTGATTTCTCTCGAACACCAAGTTGCCTTATTAAGCACAACCTCTGCCTTAGCCCATTCACTCTCTCGATCTGAATGTGTGGGAGAAGGACTAGGGTTCACTCTCTCGAGTTGAACCCATGCGACTTAATACCACCGTCTATCAATTTAGTAGTCTTAGTTTTATGACCTCTCTTTTGAGCAAGCTAAGAACACTAAGATGAAATCGTATTTGCAACTACAATCCCATTAAGTTCATACACAACTACTAAACGAAATCACATTTAAACAACAAATAAACCATCAACAAGTAAGACCCAACATATAATTTAACCCATATTCACAAAATCACACCCCAAGAATTGGGGTTTTAGCTAGACATGTAAAATAGATAAAAATTTATACCAATATCAATTTCCATCAACTAAGTATGAAGAATTAAGTCTTAAAACACGTCAAGTGTGAAGAATCTTCGAGACCCACATCCAATTTCTTGGAGTTGAAACCCTTTGAATCTTCAAGGTCTTAGAACAAAGTCTCCAAAACCCTCTAAAACTTAAACTCTCCACAAAACTGTAAAAAGTTTGAATAATAGAAGTGATATGATATGATACTAGAAATTTAAACAAGGATTTATAATGGTTGAAAATTTTTGCTGTAGAGGACCATTCGGCGCAGTTAGTTGGAATTGCCGATACGCTCAGCGATCCTCCTTTTGGTCGATTTCATTGCCTTCTTGCTTTTGCCTTTAACTTTCTCGCGTTTTGAGACATTGGGCGATAGAAGTACTGGCTCGCGAAACTGCTCAGTGACGCGCTGACTCATTCATTTCATCATAGAATTTACCTTCTCCTTTAGGGCTCAGCACACTGGAACAAAAGGCGATCTCCAGGCCGATTGGCAACTCGCCAACAGGGCTCGGCAATCTTTAGGACTTCATTTCTTCGTTGTTTTCATTCGCCTTGTTCCTTCTTGCCAAGTAGTGTCCATGCTTTGCCTCAAACTCCAAATACCTGAAACTTAAGGATTTATATCAGATATTAAGACAAAATATGCATTTGAGGACACTAATTCTATCAAAATATAGCCCTAATTGAGTCCAATTTGTGGACTCATTAACACCCCCAACTTAAACTTTTGCGTGTCCTCAAGTAAAAGTCAAGTTCAGCAGTTCAAAAAGGATGTCTGAAAACAGTACTACACAAGTCTCAATCATGATTGTACACAACAAGACTCAACTTACTCATGCAAGGATCTATTGTATATTGAAAGACTCAAGTTGTGACACACCATTATCAAAGATTCTCAAGCTCACTATACTTGCTTCAAATGCAAGTTCGAGCTCAACAAAGGTATTGAAATACCCTTACACCAAGAATGATTCCATATTCACATACAATGGTTTAATCATTTAAAGTTCCAGAATCAAATGCAACGCTCACTCTAATAAAGAAGATCAGAATGCATGCTTTCACCCATAGGTTTGCTCGTATTTTCCAATCAACAGCTGTTTCAGTTCACTTAAGATCAAAAAGGTCGTTTCAAGGCTTGTAATGGGGCTGAGTGCAAATGTATGGTCATTTAGGCTCAGTGACTTTCATCCTCGTGAAATGTGGCGCTTTCAACATCCCCTTTCGTCTTCTTTCATCATTTTCTTTAGTGCTCATAAGTCATCCCATTATTCACTTCCATGGATTGTTCGAAACCCCGTTTCTTTTGTACTTTATTCCACAACTTTTTCATTCTTTTTCTTATCCTTTCTTTTCATTCCTTTTTTTTTGTATGGAGGTGTTCCATATATGTTCAACACCATGGGTTAAAGGGGACTTTTCTTGCACTTCTTGAACTACCTTCTCTTTTCACCACACCCCCAACTTAAGCTTTTGGCCTAAGATGGCTATTCAATCAACCACGAATCACGAGGATTATGGGTAGTGGATTAAAAGAGGTCAAATTTTCATCAAGTTTCTTCCAAAGAAAGATAAGGCTCAAGGGGTGTTCAAAAGAGGTTCACACACTCACAAGGTAGGCCACAAAAGAGGTATATGTGAAATTTCCTTACACTTTTCGAAGTTACCTAAGATCATATCAAGAGATAGCCTTCCTTAGTCGACCGGACCAACATGGAAAATTCTAGGTGTTATCATGCATGGTTCACAGTAAGCTCATCACACAAGGCATTGACACCAAAGTCAAACAAGACTATACACTTTCGCTAGTGTGCAACATTCATCACAAGAGAATTAATTCGATAATTAGCTAGTCACAAGAGATGAAAAGAGTTCACATATTGACTATGTAACTTCACTTGGTCTCATCGTAGCCGCACATTCATGTTCGTTTGATTATGAGCACTATTTAAGTCATCAATATTGATGAAAATCGAGACTCAAATTTGCTAAAGAACAGCTACATTCCATAGGTACAAAAGTTGGCAAAAAATTTGGAAGGGTCAAAATCAGTTACAATTTAAAACAAAAGGAGCCACAAGCTCAAACATCCGCTAACAACAGTATAAAACACAATTTTAAGCACAACGACCCAACTATATAAACAAAACAAGAGTCATAATCAGCACACAAAGGTGGGCCTCACCCCACCACAAATAAAAAACATTTTTCCTCAAATGCAAATAATAATATCCAAAAGTGAGAATAAATAAAGACAGAGAGGGAGGTAAATAGGGAATCATGTCTAAACAGTCGCTCCATCTGTCTGTGCATCAGTGCCCGAAGCCTCACCCTGAGCCTGGGCATCAGTGCCCGAAGCCTCACCCTGAGCCTGGGCATCAGTGCCCGAGGTTATCTCAGGAGGAACAACAGTGCCAGCTTTACCAAGTTCTGTTGACTGTGAGTCTGCCAGGAAGACATGCACTGCCCTGTAGAATCCCCTGGCCCATGAAGGAATATTAAGGTCTAGGGTAATGGTTTTCCTGGCAGAAGTGGGCCTCTTGCCCTTGCCTTTCCCAGTAGTTGTGGGTAGTTTCAAATTTTTTTCTTTTGATGTAACTGCATCCTCCTTTATCGTAATCCCTTTGGACTTCTCTTGAGCTGGCATTATTCTTTCAGCAGCTTTTGATTTAGTCATGTCTGCAAAATCTAGAAGAGAAGTTAGACAAACTTAAACAAAAGCTTATCAGAACAATTCAGCAAGACTCGCCAAATCAGAGGGCGACTCACCGTATTTCTTGGGCGAGCTAAATCGAGCTCACCTAAAGGATTAGCTCTAAAATTACAGCAAATACGTGATGGGAAAACAACTCGGCGAGTCACCGAATGCTTTTGGCAACATCAAGCTTTTCGCCGAAAGTTGCAGAATCAATCATCAAAATAAAGCACGAATCCAAAAGTGAGATGGGGACATTAGGCGAACCGCCGACTGGTTTGGCGAGCTCGACCCAGCTTGCCAAACGACCCAACGTGCCTATTTTCAACCTAATTTCTTGAATTCAACCATATAACCCACGAAAACAAAATCAAAGCATGCACCAGTACAATTAAGGTAGGACCCATACACCCAAACACAATCCCTCAAATTTTAATCCAGTTTAAGGCATGCAATTACGGGAACTTAAAAGTCACAACTACTCGAGCAAGATTATCAAATTAAATCATGCATGTAAACAATCTAATCCTATCAGGCAGGATCAGAACACTTCAACAAGATCATGCTATTGCGAATGAGAATAAATTATGATAAAATAAACTTGGGGCATAGAAAACCATCCTTTTGTGTCGATAAAGAGAAGATTAAAGCGCTAGGCGGCAATGTAATCCAATTTCGATCACAAATCAACACTAAAAATACTCAAAAAATGCGAAAATATATGAACTATCGTGTGGGTGTGAGTTTGGGAAGATAAAAAGTGAGGGAAGGTGAATGAGGTTGAAATTTTTAAACCTTTGGTCTGCAAAACCATCCAGTTTTTGCCCAGTCAGTGACATTAGTCGAGCCCGCCTATCGTCTCGGTGATTCGCCGACTGTTCATTTACCTCGCTGAATTTTACAAAACCTCCAGTGAGTGTGGGGGTCCCAACGGCGGTCTTCATCGAGATCGCCGACATGGTCGGCAATTCACCAATAATTTCCCTAGGCTCGCCGAGTTTTACAAACTCCAATTTGAAGATGTGTTGAGTCAAACGACAGATTAGGTCATTTCCGCCAACCTCTTCGGCGACTGGCCGATTGGAACTGTTGCTCACCACCTTACACTTTTTTGAACATTTTCCACACTTCAACCTATACAAACAACACACCATTATTTTACAAAAACACAAATAGAAAGCAATAAAGGGTTTTGGGTTGCCTCCCAAACAACGACTTAGTTAACGTCGCGGCTCGGCACAAGTGCACCTTCAAACCTCGTTCTTGAGGTTAGCCATAGTATCACTGAATGAGAGGTGGTGGTCTAGCTAAGGGTGGACACATCTTCTTTTATTTTTTTCAAAATTTTGTCTGACCCTTCAACTTTATTGAGGATACGAGAGAGCATATCATGAGACCTACCACCTTCTAAATCATTCGGCTTTTGGCGCTCATGGTGAGGCACATACCTGTCCTTTTCCCCATCCTCCCAGTTAGGATTTCGGTCCCTCTATTCTCTGTAGCAATCTTTCCAACCATCCTCTCTAGCCCAAACTTGGTTACCATCCTGCCTCGAGTACTTTGAATGATAACCACCACCTTGGTTGGCAAGAAAATTTACGTCCTCATTATACAAGGCTTCAAACTTCGTCTCCTCAGGATTTGCACACCCGACACCAACGGCATTGACACCACAGGCACCAGCCCCCATGACATTTTTGGATAAAATATCAAGCTGTGTCATGATCTTGGCCATGTTTTGGTCTCTCTCATGATCTTTCTCCATCTGTTCCTTAGAGAGCTTGAATGTGAGAGAGGAGACCTGGTCTTCACGAGTGTACCACGCTCTGTTTATGGTCATCATACCATCTAAATGTTGGGCTGCAATTGCATATGGTTGCTACATCAAGACTCCAGGTGAAAGATGGTCAGCAACAGCTTTGTTTATCGAGTCCAAACTACGATAAAAGTACTGCAGCAAAACGTTGTCGAGCAGGCCGTGAGTTGGGCATTGGAGCACCAACTTTTTGAATCATAGCCAAGTCTCATGGATTGGCTCACCCTCTAAACATTTAAAACTCTGAATGTTGTCTCGAATAGTCATCATCTACGATTGAGAGAAAACTTGCACTTGAAATGCATTTACCAATTCCTCCCAAGAAGTGATGGATTCGCGTGGCAACTCTACCAACCACTTGCACGCCTCTCCCATCAACGAGAAAGGGAATAACCTTAACCAGACTGACTATTGAGAGATGTTTTTAAAACAGAATGGTCCGCACACACCCACGATGTTTCGAAGATGCTCGTGAGGATCCTCATGAGCCAATCCACTGAAAAGTCCCTTTAGTTGCAAGAGTTGCAACATAGTGCTCGTTATGTGGAACACTACATTTCCCTCGGCAGGAGGTAAACGGATGGCCCCAATACCTCCCATGAGATGGGGTTCATTAATGTTGGGATCTTGGACATCGTTGAGATTTCTAATGTCGTCTTGGTGGCCTACCTGGATGTCGTTACTGCCATTAACACTCATGCCTCCTGCTTTAAACATAAACAATCAAGACAAAACTAAAAATTAAGTAAGTGACGGGATTCTTGGGATATGATAGGAATCTGGGATAAACTAGACTACTGGGTACATGCTTTTGATAGTTAATTATTGGACATTTGTAACTAGGTTAGACTATAGTAGGTGTAAATTCTCTCTCGAGCAACTTACCATGAATCAACTCCCTTTCTCTCGAACACCGAGTTACCGCATTAAGAACAACCTCTGCCTTAGCCCATTCACTCTCTTGAGCTGAATGTGTGGGAGAAGGACTAGGGTTCACTCTCTCGAGCTGAACCCATGTCGACCCAATACCACTGGCTATCAATTTAGTAGTCTTAGTTTTATGAACACTATCTCTCACAAGCGAAAAACACTAAGATGAAATCATATTTGCAACTACAATCCCATTAAGTTCATACACAACTACTGAACGAAATCACATTTAAACAGTAAATAATCCATCAACAAGAAAGACCAATAGAAAATTTAACCCATATTCACAAAATCACACCCCAAGAATTGAGGTTTTAGCTAGACATGTAAGAGAGATAAAAATTTATACCAATATCAATTTCCATCAACGGTGTATGAAGGATTCAGTCTTAAAACACATCAAGAGTGAAGAATCTTCGAGACCCACGTTCAATTTCTTGGATTTGAAACACTTTGAATCTTCAAGGTCTTAGAACAAAGTCTCCAAAACCCTCTAAAACTTAAACTCTCCAAAAAACTGTAAAAAGTTCGAATAATAGAAGTGATATGATACTAGAAATTTAAACAAGTATTTATAGTGTTTGAAAATTTGTGATGCGGAGGACAATCGGCGCAGTTAGTCGGGATAGCCGATATGCTCGGCGATCCTCCTTTTGGTCAATTTCATCGCCTTCCTGCTTTTGCCTTCAACATTCTCACATTTTGAGGCATTGGGCAATAGAAGTGCTGCTTCACGGAACTGCTCGGCAACTCACCAATTGCTTCTTTTCATTGCGAAATTGACCTTCTCCTTTAAGGCTCAGCACACTGGAACAAATAGCGATCTCCAGGTCGATCGGTGAATCGCCAATAGGGCTCGGCGATCTTCAGGCCTTCATTTCTTCATTCTTTTCATCCGCCTTGTTCCTCCTTGCCAAGTAGTGTCCAAGCTTTGCCTCAAACTCCAAATACCTAAAAATTAAGGATTTACATCAGATATTGAGACAAAATATCCATTTGTGGACACTAATTCTATCAAAATATAGCCCTAATTGAGTCCAATTTGTGGACTCATCAATGGTCTGTATGTAATGGGTTGTCATGGGTTCAGCTCTAGAGAGTGAATCCTAAATCCTTTTCCATACATCCAGCTTGAGAGAGTGAATGGACTAAAGTTTAGGCTGTTCTTAATTGATTGCTTGTTGGTGTTCGAGAGAAACAAACTTGATTCGGGGTAAATTATTCGATAGAAAGTTTATCCCCACTAAAGTCTAGCTTATTCACTAATTTACAGCTATTTACTAGCCGTTCAAATTACCCATTTGTCGTATCCTAGGGAGTCTGCAAGTCATGTCTCGTAGAGTCTTGTTTATAAATGTGTTGTGCACTATATCCGATAAGCAAGAAGCTACCGGGCATGTTAGAATGACTATCCTTCTTTTGCTCACCTCGTGCTATAGAGCGGTGTCTTAAGGGTTGAGGTTTCTATCATATAATTGATACTTGTATGTAGATAGAGATGACTGACACTAGACAGACCACAACAAGCCAGGGGGTAGATACAACTGCAAGAGAGGGTACCGCCAACTTCTGGAAGTCCTTCCAGAAAGGACTGGGGACACAGGTTAATATTAGTACAACCTTTCACCCTCAGACATATGGACAGGCTGAGCGCACAATTTTGACACTAGAAGATATGTTACGGGCGTGCGCGCTAGACTTCAAGGGAAGTTGGGATGACCACTTGCCTCTTATAGAGTTCGCCTACAATAATAGTTATCATTCCAGCATCGGGATGGCACCTTATGAGGCTTTGTATGGACGAATATGTAGATCCCCCATTTGATGGTTCGAGGTAAGTGAGTCAGGGTTGATTGGACCTGACATAGTATGGCAGACAGTGGAGCAAGTTAAGCTCATTCAGGAGAGGTTGCTAACAGCTCAAAGCCGACAAAAATCATACTCAGATGTGTGACGAAGGGACTTAGAGTTTTGTGTTGATGACTGGGTATTCTTAATTGTCTCACCTATGAAGGGTGTTATGCGAAATGGAAAAAAGGGAGTCCAAGATTCATTGGGCCATACCGGATCCTTCGAAGGGTAGGACGAGGGGCTTCTGAGTTAGATTTGCCTTCGGGGCTAAAATCTGTTCATCCAGTTTTCCATGTATTGATGCTACGGAAGTGCGTAGGAGACCCTTCTCGAGTTATCCCAGTTGAGGATGTTCAGATCATAGAGGAGTTGTCCTACGAGGAAACTCCAGTTGCAATTTTAGATCGGCAGGTCCGTAAATGGAGGACCAAAGAGGTGGCTTCGGTTAAAGTATTGTGGAGAAACAAGAATAGAGAAGAGGTGACCTGGGAAGCTGAGGATGGCATGAGGTCCAAATATCCTCGCTTGTTTCATACCCTAGGATGATGGCATATCAGTTTATATTAGGGCAGTAGGGTAAGATACCTATTTGATTATATATATATATATATATATATATATATATATACTATTGCTTATTATTATTGTGGTTGTTGTTGTATATCTGCTCACACTGTTATGGTGGAGCTATAGTGCTTAGTTATTTATGTCATCATGTGAGATGCCTAGATTAGAAACTTTGCATTTCAGGTTCTTGGATAGTGACATCTACAAAGGATACACTGCCTAAATTTTGGCAACTCCTAAGGACTGAACCGCGTGACTCAGATTTTTCATTCGAGGATGAATGTTTCTAAGGGAGGATGGATGTAACACCCTGACTTTTCGAAACGTATAAATTGACTCGTATCTTCGTGGAAAGACCAGGAGGGTATGTCATAAATTAAGAATGATGTGTTATGTGATATTTTAAGTGTTCAAGTTTTGAAATTAAGTAAGTGGCAAAATAAAAGTTGGGGAAAGTTATCGTAAATTCCTTTTTAAAGATTTGTCTGAAATTTGGTTCAAATTTCTCAGAGGTTTTCTCCCAGTATATTATAATTTATGGTCCCCGCAACCTATGAAATCGAAGGTCTACGAGTCTAGTTTCCAACACATCAACCCGTTCGTTCATACAACTTCAGAATGGAGAGATATTTATGTTTTCGCAAGACAGCGCAAGCAGACAGGTGAGGTGGGTCCCCTAGGTCGGTGAAACTTTTTATTTATCTTCTTTTCCACTGTTCTTCATTTTTCATTCATTTTCCTTAGTGAAGAACCATAAAACTCACAAAACCTACAAAACCCACTTCTAGGACAAGCCAAGTTACTAATTTTCGTGACTTAACTCCTTGACAAAAGTTGTTCTACGCGTTGAGCTCGTCAACATAGTATAATTTGTTTTATTGATTTCCTAGCATATCATACTTTGGTGTGTGGACAACAGGGGTTTGGGCATATTTTAAAGTTTTGAGGTGTATTACAAACTTATAATCAAGGTAAGACCCTTGTTTCATCGACTCTAGCTTTGATAAGTCGCAAATAGCAATTTGCGATGGAAATACATATCTTTAATCGAATTTTCGTTGTATCTTCTATTCTTTTGTGTTGATTATGATCCTGCCCTGTTGTAGTATCAAGGGGGGTTGTGATTAAAGTTATTAGGACACGTGAATTCAGGGAAAAAGTTATGTTAAGGCTATTCCCTACTTACGACATGTTTCCTTAAATATTAGAAGCAATGTATTTGGGTTGTTATCCTTGATATACTTGTAGCCATGATTGTTGATTATTTGCTGCTCGAGTTGATATAATCCTCCCTCGTCGGGATTCTTATTCAGTTAGTAGCGTCGTTATGTTGGACACGACTTAGAGGCTATTTGTATAGGTTGCTTAAAACTAAATTGCTCGCTTTTAGCGATTTGATTGTTATTGTTCCCCTTGGGGCTATTTTGGTTAGCTGCAAGCATATTGTCTATGCCTAGAAGGGCTATGTTCTGCCTACAGGGCTATATGGATGCCTAAAAGGGATATGAGTTGCCTACCGGGATATATTGATGCCTAGAAGGGCAATGAGTTGCCTACAGGGCTATATTGACGCCTAATAAGGCTATGTGCTTCCTACAGGGCCATCTTGTTGCCTAAGAGGGCTATGAGTTGTCTATAAGATATGTTGATGCCTTAGAGAGCTATGTGCTGCCTACGGAGCTATATTAATACCTAAGAGGGTTATGTGACTGCCTACAGGGCTAGAGGACTACCGATAAGGGTATATAGGTTGATTGGCACCTTTCGGGTTTATGGGGGCCTGAGTAGGTGGTCTTGTGTGCTGTTTGTACCTACCGAGCTTATGGGGGCTTGGTTAGGTTGTTGTTGTTTATTATTTTTTATAAGTTTAGATTTAGGAGAAGGTCAGTACACTTATTTTATCCATGATTTATTTATCAGATTATTCCAGTATATAAGGACACCTCATCATAGTCTATTGCCTTTCATACTCTGTACATTAGTTTGTACTGACGCCCCATTGCCTTGGGGACGCTGCATTTATGCATGTAGGCCCTGACAGACGACTGAGTAGACCTCCTCCGTAGCAGGATTGACTTCTATCCGGTTGGCTAGCCCCTTTCCTCTGGAGCTGCCAGAGTTGGGAGGTTTGTTACCTTTTGTTGTATATATCTTTATGTGTAGGCTGGGGCCCTGTCCCGCTAATCTTTACTACACTTAGAGACTTGCAGACTAGTGTGTGGGGTGTATAGCTACGTTATGGCCATACTGGCCTATGTTGTTGGTTTGTTGAAGCTTGTGAGCTGTTTGATGTATTGTGTTGATATATACCTGCTTTTAGTTTTGGTATAGATATCATGGTGGCCTCAACGGCCCAATCAGGACTTCTGTGATAGTTGGCTATTTATTTATATGATCTCCTGGGAGTAGCTGTTTCTTTTATAAATCTGTTGACAGGGGCCTTGCCGGCTGAGGGCTTAGTTTTAAGCCGAGATATACTTGTTTGTTTTGTTGATTGCGTGTGGCTGCCATGCGCTTGTAGCAAATGGATCAGCAGGGTCGGCTCGGGCCTGGGTTTTGATATTAGAAGCCAGTTGCGCCCCTCGAGCTTGGGTTGTGACAAATTTTTCTTTTACTATCATCTTCAATCAAAGCGTAGTTCACTTTGTTTCTAGTCATGGCTAAAGGGAAGGAGATATGTGTTTGTTTTGATATGAGGGATAAAATGGCTTTGTTGTAGTAGCAGTAGTAGTTGTGATTTTCTTGTCTAGGATTGACTTCTCTTTATAGAGAAGATTTTAATTCTGTATATTTTTAAACGTTATAATTTAAGATTTTTTTGCTTGCTAGCAAGAACTATTTTGGAAAAACACTAAATGAGAAGATATTAGATAAAAGTTAGATAGAATCATCTCGAAATATATTTACTTATGACTCCGGTATTATATTGACCAACTTATAAGGAAAAAATATTCATGTGGTTTAAATTTAAGTTGTGTACATAGAAAATGGTCATAAAGTTATCGCAAACGTATTTGTTTATTCATTTCCTTAATCGAGTTTTTAAAAAAAATAAAAAGTATATTTTTAATCAAGGATGTACATGATTAAATGTTGAAACAAGGGAATATTGAAATATAAGTTTCGACAGTATTTGAATATGCTTAAAAACATTCAATTTGATGGTTAATTTAAAAAAAACACAAATATTTCTTAAATCTTAAAAGGTGATGTACGTATGAATGAAGAAGTTACATCTCTTGTCGAAGCTCATTATTATATTCTTTCATTTTGGATAAAAAATATTTGGTTAAGAAATTATGTTGCTTCAAATATATTTGAAACTAAATCTTGGTTAAACATGTTTTTGTTAATGTCTGATACTCACCAACCTGTCACTCGATTCACATTATATATATTTCTATATTAGTTTTGAGATAACTTAATCTGAAATAATTGCACAAAACATCTATCAAAATGATGTGTTTATAATAGTGTTAAAATTAAAAGATAAATTTTATTCATCTATATTACCTTAAAAGCATGAATTCCTAACTTGAATGTTAAATTACTATAATATCCCTAACTTCGGGTGTGACTTTTTCGAATACTTGTGACTTTTCCAATAAGTTGTGACTTTTTTCGAAGGGTTGTGATCTTTTGATGAGTTGTGACTTTTCCAAAGAGTTGTGAGTTTTTCAATAAGTTGTGACTTTTCCAAAGAGTTGTGACTTTTTCAATAAGCTGTAACTTTTCCAAAGAGTTGTGACATTTTCAAAAAGTTGTGAATTTTCCAAAGTGTTGTGACTTCTCTGAAAGGTCATGATTTTTTAGATAAGACACAATTTTTTTTTGTTCATAATACCCTTTGTTGACTATAAATAGATGGACTTCCTCTCATTTTTCAACCACATTTTTTCTAATCTTCTACTCTTCTTCTTCTTCTTGCATTTTAAATTTTTTTGTATGATTTATTGTCGTTGAGTGAGTTCAAAATTTAGCATAACATGAGTTACCATTATTCTGATGAGGTAAATCGTTCTATCATAAGAGGGTATATTCCATAACCTCGAGTACTTGAGGAAAAAAATATAATTTTTATGATATAATAATTATTATTTTGCTTAATATATACATTAGTATGTAATGTTCCAATATATGAAGTTAACATAATGTAGTCTAAATTCATTTATTTTTGTTAACAATTTCTCTTGTGATGTAGATATATGCTTTTGAATATCTTTTTCCAATATTTATAGAATTGTCACAATTTGTTTTTTATGCTCAAGACAAAAGAATGAATTTATTTATCAATGTTACTTATGTGATTTAGACTCTCAGGAAGTTTGCTTCAAAATAGTTATTACTATATAAACATTGTCGCTTTGTTCTACTTATTTATTATTTCTTAATATTTCAGTATTTTAGATGAAGAAAAGTTCATATGACTTGTAATAACGCCAGTTGAAGTTTGTATTAGTTTAATTTTTATTATTTATTTGATAGGTAATTTTATGAGATAAGTATTTTTATTAATGCAATTATATATTTATTAGTTCACTGCTTGCATATAGTCCCCTGACAATTGTAAACACATACTTTACACCACTAATCAACTTTGTTTCTTCACTGTGAAGCATTACTTATACAACCTATTATTGGTTAACCTGCTCACATACAGTCTCCTACCAATTTTAAACACATACTATACATATATATGTTACTCCTAACCTTACTTTAGACGCACTTTACATCTTAATGATACCCTCTTTTATGCAACAAATCCCTGCCTAATCATGCCGATTTCAATCATTTGCCGCCCTCATCAATGGTACTAATACACAATAATGCATAGAATTAACATTGTCACTCTCATCTCCCAATGGTAGTCATCAAGCTCCATCCCACATGAAGACTGGAATTTAACTACCAAATACTATTTGAAGAGGCTAAATATTTACTAGGTTGCAGCATGCAAGACTACATAGAATCGACCTCAGTAAAGATATGAACTGTATTTATACCTAAACACCTTAATAACCAATGGTCTTCGCCGCATAGGTACGTTGTTTAATACGTCCTAACTTTTACAGTTATCTTATTATGATACTTCATAGCACAAACGAGAAGAAAACAATTACACGATTACATATACATAACAATTGATGATTCTTTTAATTTTATACATTTGGTTAGTTTTGAAAGAAAATGTGCCCATCATGCTGCTGAAAAAACTGGACCCTTCAAATGGCTTATGCAATGGGGCATGGTTGATTTGTAGAGGCTTTGACGAGAATGTCATACATGCAGAAAAAACAACAATACCCTTTCAAATTAATTCGGAAACAATTTACAATATGTCTATGTTTTTGCAATGATGATAAATAAAGCTAAAGGTCAAACGATATCAAATGTAGGAGTATACCTACCACAACATGCTTTCTCACATGGCAAACTATATGTTGCACTATCTATAGGAATATCTATGTCAACAAAAAAAGTGCAAGTCATGACGGAACAACCAGATTGATACACCGGGACATACACAAGAAAATACTGTCTACAAGAAAGTATTAGGTGAGATTTGATTAATACCAAAACTGTAAGAAATCAAACACTAAAAAACATACACCACACATGTAGCTAATGAAAATTATATTGGAAGAATTCTTAGTTTTGGTGGAAGAGGAGACGATATGAAAAACAACAGACAGCTACCACAGAAGACATTACTTTTGTGTATATAAAGTTATTCAAATACAGGGTACATTGAATTTCAAATATTGAAAGGGAGCATACAGTTCATGACACGACATAACTAAGATGACAAACTATTAATTCGTGCACAATTACTTACTAACAAATTGCCTAATAACAATTTAAGAATACGACGTTCGTTACTACATGCCGAACACGCAAGAAGGCAAATAGATTGGCCATTTACTTAGTATGACATAGTGCAATATTAAATGCATATTGATATGTTGAAAGCCTAAAATATACATAAAATATAAAATATATCGTGTATAGGCATCTCAGGACTTAACCTACACGTGCAGTGAATCTAGTTTTACGAAAAATACTCAAGATGAAGAGATATTATTTGAAGATGTCTTACTAAATTTTTAACAAATGAATATGTACATTTATTACCCTAATGAAATAATCTCCTTTTATGGTCAATAAGATACAAAAAATTCATATGGCGATCCATATATATATATATATATATCTTTGATTCTTTCTAACTAAAGTCTATCTGTTTATACAAGAGGGGAAAAAAGAACTTCAAATTTATTGAGTTTATGTCATGTTTAATTAAACCCGTTTAAATGTAATTATCCATCCTTTCATTTTAAAAACTACACCGCGGTAAAATTTACGAGTTTAAAATTGGGTCTATCTAGTTGAGTAAAGCTGGGATCGACCCGCCTTAGCGGAAAAAAATATTTCTCTTACATAGCATTATCCAGGAAAGGACTACCTTGGACCACTATAGCAGTCCCTTGGCTGCTAAATAGCTCTAGTGGTCCCTTGGCCATCATAGTAGCACCCCACAATGGCCCCAATAATTTTTACTCCATCTCTTCTTAGTCGATGTTTGATAAGAGTTGCGGCTTCCTAAAAAGGACCTAGCATTATATTAAAGAGAAAACCATTGATAACAGAGAGACAAGGCTCTCAATATGCGCATTTCCGAACCTTAAATCTCCAAGAAGGGTTGTGAGACAAGAATATACTCAATAACCAAAGATTCAATCACAAGGTAGCAACAAATTCCTCTGTAGACAATAGTGTCTTAATAACTCACAAACCAGATAAAATTGAATTAAAAAACACCTTCATAAGATCCTAAAAATAGGTATTGATAGTTTCTAGAATTACATAACAAAATCAAGAATAAATTAGTCCCACGACCCAAAAATTGAAGAGATTGCACTCGTCTATCCCATTACGACAAGTCAGCCTCAAACTTAAAAAATGCTAACAAATGCGGAAAGGAAGACAAGAGAAATATAGGAGCAAAAAACATAGTAACTCTAATATAACCCAAAACCTTGTTGTCATGTGTTCAATCAACTAATGTATTAAGATAGAATTGAAAGATAATTACCAGTTACAAAAGTCTTTATTTCTCAAAAAAAATAAAGCATAAACATAAAGGAAGAAGAGGGCCCGCTAGGATGACAAGCAACTACCTCTCAAAATCCTTGTTGAGCCACGGAGAATTGTGAACAAGAAGAACAATCACACAGAACTAGTCTCGGAACCTATATAAGTGTAGAAGCAAGGAGTGAGTACTGAACAACACTGTACTCAGCAAGCAACTACTAAATAAGCAAAATTATTCTAGAATACGAGTACTCCATTCATCCAAACCGAAACCTCTCAAACTACAACCTAGGTTTCAAGGTATTTTGATCACATCCTTCATTACTAGGTGATTCTAGTCACAATTGATCATAAAGGTTAAATTTAAACTTTACAAGTCAAGATCAATCATTTTCAATAAAGTCTATATTAATTCATGATTATATGTTCCTAACTTTGAACAATTACTACACATGATATTGATTTAAGAAGATCGTCTATGAACTTTCAATTTCACCTTTCATGGCATAACCCACATAATATCACATTCATGAAATAGCCTAGGGTTTACCATAAAAATCACTTGAATTAATCATATCACAATTCAATGTTAATACAATCATAATTAGGTATTATACACTAGATTGGAATCATACCTAAACCCTACCCACAATGTAAGAAGAACCCTAGCTAGAATTGGGTTTTTGACTTCACAATTGGGGGAAAACCTAGGGGGGCTCTATGGGTGGAAGAATCCATAGATGATTAAGCTAACATACCTTAATTCATATCCCTAATCAAGCTTGAAACAATGGGTGAAAATCTTCTTCACTTCCTTTCTTTTTCTTCTTCTTCACTTCTAGAGAGAGAATTATTTGGAGAGAATTTGGGTTCTTTGAAGAATGAGTTAACGATTTAGTTTAGGGATATATTAGGCTTATATATGTGGTTTAATAATTAATTAACCGACCTCCCTTAACCCCTAACTAATTAATGACTTAACCCCTAAGCCCCTAACTTAAAACTAAACTTGAAAATCTACTTGGACTCACGACTTCACCACCCACGGACAGAGGGTGGGGTCACAAAGAATGCTGCACCTCCGTGGGTGCTGTTCAGAGGTTCAACGTTGTAGGGCAAAGCAGGCCTTGACCCACGACCCCAACCCACGGGCCGTGGGTCCACTCACAGCCAGTAGATGGCAGCATGAGTTGCTGAAATTTGACAGCATTTGGGCTGTCTTAAGGGTCCTCCACAAGGACCCATTGGGTGGTCCTTGGGGGGGTCATACCTTGACGCCCTAACCCTTAAACATCCATTCTAAGTACGAGAATCATGTTTATGAGTTTTTATCCTTATACTACACTCCAAAACTCTTACGAAAAGCTCTAGAACCCTGTAGTTCAACTTACTAATTTTCAGGGTATTACAAAGAAGGAGAAAGTTAATCTGAAGAATAGTTGGCCTAGGAATGCATCATTAATTTCAGCCCCATCTCCTAGCTTGAGCATTGCTTCCTCCTCTAATCTGGACAAATGGTCGACAGCCTGATTCTCTATCCCCTTTCGAACACCTGTAGCTACAATAACCATCTGATCAACCTGGGTTTTGCATCCTTTTTAGCCATCAGATATCTCAAATACAGAATGGCCAGTATGCACTATGACCTTAGTACTAAGCAAATAGGATCGAAATTTCTCGAATGCTTAAACCACAGCAAGGAGTTCCTGTTCAGTCACGGTATAGTTTTTTTGAGCTACATTCAGAGCTTTGCTGGCATAGTAAATAGAAGCTTCTCTCGCCTCTATCCCAATACCACACTAAGCACCACTCCATTCGCATCACACATCACTTCAAATGGTTTCCCCCAATCCGGTGAAATGATGATAGGTGCGGAAAGTAGCCTTTCTTTCAACTCTCCAAATGCTCTCAGAAAAGTATCATCAAAATAAAACTTACACTCCTTTTCGAGTAACTTGCACAATGGGTGTGCTATTTTAGAGAAATACTTGATAAACCTCCGAGAAAAACATGCATGCCCAAGAAAACTTTTAACACCTTTAATAGAGATAGGTGGTCTATTACCTCAACTTTAGCTCTATCAATCTCAATACCCATCTCAGAAATTCGATGACCCAGAACTATCCCCTCTTTCACCATAAAGTGGCATTTTTCCTAATTAAGCACAAGATTGCACTCTTCACACCGTTTCAGTACCTCGGCCAAATACCTAAAACAGCAATCAAATGAGTCGCCTACCACAGAGAAATCATCCATAAATACCTCAATAGTGTCCACCATATCTAAAAATATCGACATCATGCAACACTGGAAGGTTGCTAGAGCATTACACAACCCAAATGGCATCCTTTCGAAGGAGAGTCCCATTCGGACAAGTGAAGGTGGTCTTTTCTTGGTCTTCCATAGCAATGGAGATATGATTGTAGCCCGAATACACATCAAGAAAGCAATACCATCCCTTACCAGCAGGTTGGTCGAGCATCTGATCCATGAACGACATCGGAAAGTGACCTTTTCATGTCCAAGCATTAAGCTTGCGGTAGTCAATGCATACTCTCCATCCAGTCACTAGACTCATCGGAACAAGCTCATTTTTTGCATTAGGAACCACAGTAATCCCACCTTTCTTAGGTACACAATGAATAGGATAAACCCAACTACTATCTGCAATGGAGTATATGACTCCACCATCCAACCATTTGATGATTTCCTTTTTCACAACCTCTTGCGTAGGTAGATTTAGTCTCCTTTGGTGCTCAATACTTGGCATCCTGTCCAACATAAGTTGGATTTTATGAGAACAAATGCCAAGAGGAATCCCAATAATATCTGCAGTAGACCATCCAAAAGCCCGCTTAAACTTCTTCAACACAGAAACCAATGCATGTACTGGTACCTAACTCAAATCGGCCGCAATGATTACCGGTAGAGTGCCATCTGTTCCCAAGAATACATACCTCAAATGCAATAGTAGAGCGTTGAGCTCTAAATTAGGAGCTTCTTCCACATACGGTTTTACAGGTGGAGAGTCACAATTCTTCATATCTAGCTCAAATTTCTTTGGTTTGGAATAGAATTCGAACCTATCAAGTGCGACAACTAATTCATTGTAGTCTTCAATACCATCACCCTCAAAATTCTTCATTACCGCTTCCATAGCATCAACACCCAACCTTTCTTTGATAAACACTTCAGAACCTCACTCTACAATATGATTCACCACTGATATTGACTTGAGATCACTTTCCTGCTTCATAGACCTACAGATATTGAAAGTTACCTCTTCATTATTCAATTGGAACTTCATTTGCCCTCTTTCTTTATCGACCAAGGCGTGCCCAGTAGCAAGGAATGGTCTCCCTAAGATGATGGGAACCTCACAATCAAGTATCATAAAATCCGCCGGAAACATGAACGACTCCACTTTCACAAGGACATCTTGGAGAACACCAATTGGCTTCTTCACAATTCTATCGGCGCAGTCGGTTTTGGAGCCCCTAAACCCAACTTCTTGTAGATAGACAATGGCATCAGATTAATACTAGCACCCAAATTACACAATGCCTTCGCAAAATGGAACAACCCAATGGTAAAAGGAATAGTGAAAGCTCCAGGATCCTTTTTCTTTTGCACTAATGACCGCGTAGCAATAACCCTACAATGTTGTAACGTTGCATCATCCTAAAAAAATGATAGCCCTCTTTTTGTCACCAAATCCTTCATAAATTTCGCATACCCAGGCATTTGCTCCAAAGCTTCTATCAACAGAACATTAATGGAAAGTTGTTTCAACATAGTTATGAACCTACGGTATTTACCTTCTTCGGTCATCTTCACCAATCTATGTGGGAATGGAGGTGGAGGTCTAGGCATGGGAACAACTTTTTAGGTCACCTCTGCTTTCTTCTCTGTAGCATTTTTAGACTCTCCAGTAACCTCTATTTCATCTTCATCTATTTCTAACACAATCCCAACCTCAAACGACATAGGGGGATCAATGGTTTGTTTACCTCCTTGAGTAGTAACTGCCAGACAATGCCCATCATTCTTTGGATTTTGGATGGTGTTACTAGAAAGTGTGCCAGGCTTACAAAATGTTTTATCGACACTGCATGGGCATCAACTTTTAGATTGATTCCACACACGTCATTTCGCATCCCTTTCACATTCTCATCAGTCGCTTCAAACCTCTTCATCATCTTTTGCATCATATCCTCAATGCGTGACATACTACCCCTAGCTTCTCTATTGCCAGAATTCCCGATTTGCAGTTGGAAGAGAAAGCCCAACTCTCTCATTTCTCTTGCCATAGTTGTTCCAGTTGTAGTTTTTATCAAGATAGTAGTTCCCATCCCGGACATAGTTTCTCTCTCGATTGTAATTTCCATAGTTTTGACATTTTTCCCTTGACCTTGGTGCCAATTATCCGAGTTGGAACGTTGGGCGTTTGCTCGGAAACCCCTTGTCTGATTATTCACCAACTACGTATCCTCCTCAGAGTAACATTCCTCAATTGGTGGTGGTAGAGTTCTACTTAAGTAATTTACCGCATTCACCTTTTCTGCACTGTCGCTCACATTCTTCAAAACCAACCCAAGTTTTTTCCTCATCTGATCCATAACCTCACTAATGTCATTAGTAGATTGACTAGGTGCATCTTGAACTGAAAATGTGCTTCTTCTAGTGTCTGACTTTCTAGTGCTCCATGCTTTATTATTTTGGGAAATTGTCTCCAGTTTTTCAGTGATTTCCTCAAAAGCACATGTAACGACCCGGAAAATGATAGAGTGAAACTAGAGCCTCACATGTGAGTTTGGAGTCGAGAACTTAATGAAATAATTATATTTGAATTTGACCCAAAAAGTTCTTAAAAATGTGCTTCGGAAGTTACCGAAAACTTGTTTAGCTGTATATAAA
>JAJOOF010009819.1:0-24110 GCA_029582545.1 Solanum lignicaule | reverse complement strand
TTTTTGGATTACACACAATCCTATCAACTATTGTATAAGTTTCCTTTGTAGTAAAGTATATATTGTGCACCAACATGGGTTGTGGTGCATTGATGAGAGTGTTCACCCTTAACCAGAAGTCTCGGGTTTGAGTCCTGGGTATGGAGAAAATCATGTTGGGAGAGTCACTCCCAAATGGGCCATGCAGTGCGTGATTGTTGACACCCAATTTTGACACTTCACGATAGGAATTAATCATCGAGCTTCTTCAATTTTAAACAATTTAAAAGAATTAGTTTTTATAAAATTCGTAATATTTTTAATTGGCTATTTTCTTAATACCAAATGGCTACAATTGAAACTCATTAGACTATTGTTCAATTGCAATATTAGCCACTTTATTACCTCATCCTTAAGACCTTTGTTTTGGGCCTTTTTCACGAAAGACTAACCCGGCAGGCCCAATTCTTTTCTCCAAATCTCAGCCCACAACTGACCCAGCCCATTCTATTCATTCAACAATACCAATTTTAATGACATGTTTAAAATCACAAATTTAAAGAATATTTTGATGTATTTAATTTTTAAAAAAAATTAAGATCACAAAATTCAAACTTTGTATCAAATCAATAAGTCAAACAAATTGGAAAAAAGAAAAGGAAAGAAAATGTTTAAAATATCCTATCTTATTTAATTATATACATTACGTCTTTTTCCAAATTATTTTTATTTTAAGTCATGAATCTATCGAAAACAATTTCTCCACCTCACATAGATAACATTTTTCAAACTCACTCTATACTCTATAAGATTAGATTAAATATATTATTATTATTATTATATATTAACTTATTGCTAATTTATAAAACCTCAAAGCATATTGACTAATATGCACATCAACTTAGAATTATTCAATATAAATTAATCAAGGTTTTGCAAAAGGGCAAATATATTGACAACCACATAAATGTTGAAGTGATGGGCATGTTGGGAAAAAGACAAATAGGAAAAGGAATGTGAGGTTGTGAGTGAATGAATCAAAAGAGGAAAGTTAAGTGTCTCTTTTTCTGATCCAAAGGTCAGAGAATTTATTGAGCCAAATTCACCTGAACCTCACAATTTTTTTTTTGTAAGTTATGTCCTTATTCACTAGGGGTCTACTTATTACTCTATCCGTTTAATAATAATTGTCGTCTATATTATTTTTTGAGATATATCAAATAATATTTGTCTATTTTATAAAATTAGTAAATAATTTTATATTTAATTTTTAATGTATCATTGTTATTAATTATAGTTATTTTTCTATTATATATTTCAAGACATTATATTTATTATATTTAAAGAATGATATAGTAACATTACATTTTTATTTATAATTTTTTTTTAAATATGCAAAATCAATTATAAACAAGTGTGGTTGGATAGAGAGAGTAGTATACTATCTTCCACCTCCCTCAATCCACTAGGCTTAAATATTTTGTCTTTTTTTGAAAAGCATTTTCCTATTGAAATATACTTAAGTTGGTATGGAAGTCTTCATGAAAGGCATGTTGGACAAAAAAAGGATTGTTATTGTAAATAAACTAAAAAACTAAATAAATTGCATTGTGAAGTCTCAAATCAATACTACTAAAATAAATTAAAATTGAAAATATAACATAAGTTTTAAATTTAAAACCAAAAAAATAAACACAATACTCTTATGTTAGATTTCTTGAACTCGGTTAGTATGGTGTTCTTCTTGCTGAAGAAGTCATTCTAAGCAACAAATTTTATTCAAATATAATTTGCGTGAATTATGGGATTGTATTCCTTTTTCGCAATCGAAATTACCGCTCATTAAATCTTTTATTATATATAAAAAATGAAATATACAAAGGAAAGTCTCCATAGTAAATGAAACTATAGTTATGGGTGTAATTAGGAAAACTATAGCTATGGAGATTTCTTATGTTTATTATCTTTGCTATTTATGAAATATTCAAAAGAGCAACTTTCACATATAGCAAACATAAAAATCATATTTGTATGTTATAGCTATAATTTGCATAATTGCGCTCCATAGCAAATTTTATGTTTGCTATGGAGCTTTTGATTTGTATAATTCGCTACAAACATCCAGTTTATATAAATTGTTCAGTTTTGTAAAAAATCATTTATACATTGTAATTTGTATAATAAGATTTGTATTTGTATAATTATAAGTGTATAGGACAAAAATATTTGTATTTGTATTTGTATATACACTTTTCTCTCGTTTTATATAAACACAAATGCATTTTATACATTTTATACCGAAATGTATAAAATGACTAATTGTATATCGAAAATGGCTAATTGTATATCGAATTAGATGGCAAAAAAAGGAGGATGTTTGCTGCGAATTACAATTAAAATAAACTATGGCTATAACATTTAATTTGAATTAATAGTTTGCTATTTCATACAATTTTCCCTTTAAAAAAATAGATCAAATAAATTAAAACAATAACTAATTTATCTATAACTTGACAAATAAGAACAATTCACTATTTTTTATTGTTCTAAAATTTGAATTGTTCACTTCCATTTAAATTTATTCAAGTAATTGTTATCTAAGTTAATAATAGACGAAAAATCTTAATAAATCAATTGATTAATTATCTAAATTTTCACCTTATTAATAAAAGAATATTTTTTTACTTTATAATCCCCCTCCATTTTGAAATCTGAATTAAGAGTCCCAAAATAAAAGTTAAGATATTTCCAACAAAAACGATTTCATATCTAAAGAAACTCAAATCCGACTAGACTACAATGTTGAGTACTCTTTAGTCATTTCATCATACATACTCTCAAAACCCCTTGACTTTACCTTTCCATCAAATGAAAATATGCCACGTAGATCCATCTTACAGCACTTGGCCGTTCATATGTCGCCACGTGGAAACGTGCACGTTAGCTCATTGTCGAAACTGCGTATTTTAGCATGAAGAACAGTGACGGAGTATGCAAAGAAGCAGAGACGGAGTTCACTATGCGACACAACAGACCAGATCAAGCTGGCCCTCTCTTTTGCCGTATATTCCAAATCCCATCGTAGCCGTCCAATTTCTAAATCAACGGTTGAGATTCACCACACAGATTTACTTCAACTCTCCTATTTCTGTCAGATTTGCTTCTCTTCTGTGTGTTTCACAGATCAAAAAGATGGTGTCTTTGGCCCTAACCTCAGCCGTCAACCTTCGTCTCCGGCCAACCCCATCTCAAAAACCACGTATTTCCATCACCCAATCTCTTCATTTCACTCAAACATCACTAAAAACCACAAATCTTGGAAAAAGTTTGAATCTTGGAGGAAAAAGATTGAATCTTGAGAAATCAAGAAGGGTTATTGTAAAGACTTCGGCTTCAGCTTCTTCTCCTGCAATAGTTCCACAGCAGCAGCCTCCATGGCAAGGTGCAGCAATGAAGCCTTTGATTGCTTCAATAGCAACTGGGGTTATTCTCTGGTTTATCCCTGCACCTGCTGGTGTTACAAAAAATGCATGGCAGTTATTGGCTATCTTTCTTGCTACAATTGTTGGGATTATTACTCAACCATTACCTCTTGGTGCTGTAGCTCTTATGGGTCTTGGTGCTTGTGTGTTGACTAAAACTCTTACTTTTGCTGCTGCATTTTCAGCATTTGGTGATCCAATTCCATGGTTAATTGCTCTTGCTTTTTTCTTTGCAAGAGGGTTTATTAAAACTGGATTAGGTAATAGGATTGCTTATCAGTTTGTGAAATTGTTTGGTAGTTCTTCATTGGGGTTGGGTTATAGTTTGGTTTTCAGTGAAGCCCTTTTGGCTCCTGCTATTCCTTCTGTTTCTGCAAGGGCTGGTGGGATTTTTCTGCCATTAGTTAAGTCACTTTGTGTGGCTTGTGGAAGTAATGCAGGTGATGGAACTGAACATAAGTTGGGATCTTGGTTGATGCTTACTTGTTTTCAGACATCTGTTATTTCATCCTCTATGTTCTTGACAGCTATGGCTGCTAATCCTTTGAGTGCAAATTTGACTCTAAGTACTATTAATCAGACAATTGGGTGGATGGATTGGGCTAAGGCAGCTATAGTTCCTGGTTTGGTGTCTTTGATTGTGGTTCCATTGTTGTTGTACATCATTTATCCACCTACAGTGAAGAGTAGCCCTGATGCTCCTAGGTTGGCTAAGGAGAGATTAGAGAAGATGGGGCCAATGTCTAAGAATGAGATTATTATGGCTGGAACTCTGCTTCTTACGGTACGAAAAAAAAAATGATTAATTTTGCTTACTTATCACATTTGCTTAAACTTGTTGATTGATAGTAGAAATGTATTTATTCATGTAGATTTTTGAAAATATCTGAACTAGGGAACATCCATAAGTAGATAAGATTAGGATGTATAAAGGGCAGCTCGTTGCACAAAGCATCCTGCATTCATGCACTGTCTGGGGACGGGGAAGGGACGCACGATGTAGACAGCCTAAGATTAAGATGTGAATTAAGATTTTAGATATATGGGATTAGTACACATTAATGCTTGGTAGAAGAGGAGTATTGCTATGATGCAAATGTGTACAGGTCTATAGAGTAAGTTTGTTAATGAGTATAAGTTTACCTTTCTTAATTATAGTGTTGTTACTCTGTTGGACTAGCTAATGATCCTATTATACTTTGCAAAGACGTGCAAATGTAGTCTAGAGCCAGTGAAGATGCATCAATGCTGGCCTTGTTAATATGCATTATTAGCTTGTCCCTTTCTGGATGCTGCATTATTAGTTTGTCCCTTTCTGAAATCGTTGATGGCCAACCACTTCTCTCTTGTTGACTAGATGTCTGTTCATTCATCACAGACTTATAAACAGAGAGACACAGAATGATGTGCCACTAAGTTTCGGGTGAATATATATATATTTGCATTTTCTTCCTTAACCTCCTTGTGACATAATTTATATTGCAAATAAAATAGCTCGAACTCTAGCCTGGTATATGTTGGAGCATATTAAAATGCATTCTGCATTTGATCTTGCCTATGCCTTTTGTTCAGAATTGATCAATGTAGCTTGAATTTATATTATACCAACTGATGTTTCACTCTAAATGCTTTCTTCCAGGTCGGACTTTGGGTTTTTGGTGGTACATTAAAGGTTGATGCTGTTACTGCAGCAATTCTTGGTCTATCTGTACTCCTTGTGACTGGGGTAGTCACATGGAAGGAATGCTTGGGTGAGGCTGTTGCTTGGGACACCCTTACTTGGTTTGCTGCACTGATTGCAATGGCTGGTTATCTGAACAAATATGGTCTCATCTCTTGGTTTAGTGAGACCGTTGTCAAGGTTTGTTTTCATTTCTTATTTTCGCTGAATGATATTTGGTTTGCTTTATTGCTACAGTTCATACCTGAATAGTATTCAGTTAATTTGTGCTTGAAAGGAAGTTGACACTTATGGATATCAAACTGCTTCCTGCGCTTGCTGATCCTTTCTTAAGTCATTTGCAAGTCTAGAATCGAATATAAGATTTTGAGCCTAAATGCCTGTAAGTTATTACTTAGGTATGTCTTTGAAGGTGTGAATCGAAGACCAAAATGCTGAACATTATCAATAGGAACTTCTCAATGATAACTATTGAAACCTTATAAACATCATTTACAGTAGTTAAGATAACAGAGTCTTGTATTTGGAATTGTTTACACAAGCGACTAAATTATCATGTTCTGATGCTTATTTATAATGCTCTTAGAAGGATGATCCGTGTTATAACTAGTCTTCTGATTCATTCTTATCTACTTGATGATTATGTATTATTTATTAACAATATGTACCACCATCAGACATTGGTATAGTATCTCTATAACTCTATAAGCATTTAGCTGTGTGACCATGTGACGAAATGTATAGGAGTTGCTCCATTAATTTATTGCTCGTGCTTGACTTACTCGCTCTATTTTTCAGGTTGTTGGTGGATTAGGTCTTTCATGGCAGTTATCATTCGGAATTCTTGTACTTCTATACTTCTACTCCCACTATTTCTTTGCAAGTGGAGCTGCTCATATCGGAGCAATGTTCACAGCATTCTTATCTGTTGCTAGTGCACTAGGTACTCCACCATACTTGGGAGCGTTGGTGCTCTCATTCCTCTCGAACCTTATGGGTGGCATTACTCACTATGGAATTGGATCAGCCCCTGTATTCTACGGTGCAAACTATGTCCCCCTCGCGAAATGGTGGGGATACGGGTTTGTATGTTCTGTTGTCAACCTTATTATCTGGCTTGGCGTTGGAGGAATTTGGTGGAAGGCCATTGGCTTATGGTAGAGTTTCTGGCAGCATCTGATTTACAGTAGTTAACGATACCTGTTATGAGCTCTCCTCATATGATCTTGACGTGGACGTTGAGATTAGATTTCACTATTCTTTTTTCTTGAAATAAGTTTTGGTAATTTTTTGGTGGAGACTTGTGTAGTTAAAAGAATGGTAGTATGTAAAATTAGGTCCATTTATAGCTGAAGTTCAAGTTCTTTTTTTTCTGAAAATTTTGACATTGAAACTTCAAATTGTAAGAGCTGAGTGATAGCTCACTTCAATTCTTTTTTACATTCACCACTTTGCTGATTCTTTGGTTGGCAACTTAAAAGTGCTATTGGACCTAGTTTTTGATCATTGGAACATAAATATTTTCATAACATTTGGTTGCATATTACAACTTTGTTGGTGATTTGAATTGCCAAACATGGTAGTGAGTGCTAAAAAGTGGAATTACTATGTACTTTCCCTTCTTTATTCAACAACAATAACATATTCAATGTAATTTCACAAGTGAGGTTTGGAAAAGATAGAGTGTATATGAATTTTACTTCTAACTCGTAGAAATAGAGAGATTGATTCTAACTGACCCTCAACTCGAAAAACATAGCAAAGTAGTTCGAAGTAAAATTTATATAAAAATGGAAGTGGAATAACTCCTCCCCCTTCTTAATTCATGACAAGAATATTTCACATCCTTGATCTTGGATTGTTGTTCCCCATAGGTCACAAGAGGTATGTTGTCATGTGCTTCAATATTGCAACTTTTATTTGGCAAAATGGAAATTCTTTTTTTTTTGAATCATAAATTTTGATTAAAATGATTGAATTAGATCTATAGTCTTAAATGATGAAATTAATACTTATACATAATACTACATTTTCTTCTGTTTATTAAGAGATAATGGTAAATATTATTTTTTGTGAGTTTAATATTTGATTTTTCAAGTAGGCGTTTATGTTTCCTAACTAAACTATCATCAACTATTTTCAAAACACAGCTCAAAGCAGACTAGATCAAGTGTGTGAATACAAACGTCAAACGCACATAACAACTTAATTTCCCCATAAAATAATTTTGTCCATGTGACAATTATTGACTCATTAATTTTGAGACTTATTTTAATAAATAATTGGTGATAATTCAGGTAGAAAACTCACAAAAAAGTTATATATCAAGTGTGTCTTTTACCATTATATTTTTTTTTGAAAAAATTGAAAAAATAATCCATAAAGAGGGTGTACACCACACTCCATCAGATACTAGATGAAATATGTTTTGATAAATAGTCAGTGCTAATTCAAATAGAAAATGCAACCACTAATAATTCAGATAAAAAACTCATAAATATATATATTTCAGACGTGTTTTTGATCATTATATGTCTATTATTATTAAAAGAAAAGGCATTTCTATGTGTGTTGGTGGGGGTGGGGGTAAACATGGAAGATGTAATTGAGATGACTACCACATTGGTTAGTAGATAGTTGGGAATCTTTCATTTTCAATTATTATAGAACATATAGATATGGTGTTAAAGGAAAGCTTTTTATATAGAATGTCTCTTCACATGCTTGATAGCATCCTCATATAGTAGTGTAAAAATAGACTATTAACAGATTTAAGAGAATTGAATACATATCACATGTATAATATAATGTATTGTTAACTATACACCAAATTTGGAAACTAATACCTCCTTGATCATGAGAATTTTTTTATTTTATTTGAAAATGATCAGTGTTGTTGGATTATGAAAATTTAATTATATTTCATGTTTTTTTTATAGAAAAAATACATTCTAACAACCAAATATTATTTGCAAAAACTATAACCAAATTCAACTTCATCTTTAACTCCAACTTCAAATAAAAATGTCAAATAAAGTAAAAAATTATTTGTAATAATATGTAATAACTCATATATATGGTCAAGTCCCTATATCTACAATATTCCGTCTTTTTATATAGTCCATACAAATACTTAATTGATAATTTCTCTTTATTCACTTTTACTTGTTCACAATGATACGACAATAATATAATAATATATAGTATTATTTTCGAATAAACTTTGTAATCAGTATATTGATTCATTCCTTTAGTGCATGGAGCATCAGAACCAAATCAATAATTGTTCAATTATGAAAGCAAAAAGGCTTAAATTATATATCAATCCACCTTATCGAAATAGATTCTTGTTTTAGTGCGTGAAGCATCAGCAGATAAGAAACTATCATTTCAATTTTATTGGTTCTCAATTTTATAATAATAATTTTAAATAATAATAATAAATAGGTTTTAAATTTTATATATATATATATATATATTTATTGATCTAATTATAATATTTAAATAAAATCGATTAAATTCGATCAAATTTGTATACAGACTACTAGCTCCCCAACCATCAGTACTCCAAATTGTTGTTGTCTTCGTCTTTGTTGCATTAATATTCTTTCCATTAAGGATATTTTTATCTTAGAAGGTTGGCTTATTCGATTCAACTTGAAAAATGATGACTCATTTTTTATTTTTCTTCAAGGTTTAAAGCTCATTTTATTTATTTATAATCAATAATCATTTTGTAAGAGTTAAGAGAATAAAATACTTGTTCATTTTAGCATATCGTTATCTTTATTTAAAATAAGACGCAAAAGTTAAAGCATCACGAAAACATGTCATCTTTCCTAACTCTTTAAACTTGAATTAAAATACTTTTTATTTATACTCAACAATTTTTTTTCATGACCCAAAAAAAAAAATCTTTTCATTTCTTATTCACACCTAACTCAAAAAATTATGAGATAAATTTTATTCACACCCAAAAAAAAAAAAATCGAACATGAATTTCCAAGGCAAACACACATGTAGGTGCACTACACTCTCATTGTTCACCTAATTTAAGCAAAAAAAAAAACTTTATTAAATTCTCCCATGTTTGTTTTTCATACTATTTTTAATCATTCTTTAAAGATTTCTGCATATTCCTTAAAAAAAGTTATTTGATTGCTTTATTTTTAATTCTAAAAATGTTTGTTACTCATTTGTCTCTAATTTAAAGGTCTAGCTTAAGTAACAAAGCTATAAAAATGAGTTATATATGGTTTTCAATTTTTCTAAAGTATTCTAAATATTTTAGTTTATATACAACAAATATCGGCGAAAAATATATATATTCAGTCTTTGATTTCATGCTCTAAAGATAGAAATCAAACGTGAGCTATTGTGTATTCATATTTCAAAATATAGTAACGAAAGGTTTGTGTTTTACAAAAAAACAAAAAGCTAGTAAAATAATACTCTCTGTCCCAAACTCTTAATATGAAACTTTTTTTTTCTAATTTGTTCTCAATTTTTTTTTTTATAATTAGAAAAACTTAATTTTAAAATTTCCGTTTAATTTTATTAAAAATGACCAAAAGTTACATAAAATATCTAAATTTTATTTTAAATTATAAATTATAATTTATTTTTTACTAATCAATAGTAACACATAAATTGGAAAAAAAAAAATAACATGCCAACTATTCAAAGAAAGTGACCAACTAAGATTTCCAAGAAAAATACACGTGTCCAATCAAACTTTCATGATTATGGTCTTCCAAGAATTTGAGAAACTTCTCCGTCAAATTTGACACGGTATTTAAGAAAATAAAAAAAATATTAAATTTTATGTTCTATAATTAAAAATATGCAAAACTATAACAAAATAATTTTTAATCTATAATTTTAAATATATCATATAAAAAATTCAAAAAGAATCACATTCCAAAAAGTGTGACGGAGACAACCTATCCTGGCCTAAAGTATGTACATACAAAAAAGAGAAAAAAAGCAGAGAAACTTTTGGAGCAAAGAAAATTCGTATTCGTCTTATTTGCATCTATAATTTAGGTCCATTAATAGAGATGTACTTTTTTTAGTGAACAATGAAAGCTAACACAATTATTTCTCCTCTCATAAAATTCTTGTAAGTTTGGTAAGTTTATACTATCATTATAAACTTTGAATTCTTGAAATTAATTTCTTTCTTAGTTTGGTTTTAATTAGTTTTGAATGAAACTTAATTTCAATTTCAACTTTCTTGGAAGTTGTGACTTTGTTGCATCTTTCCTTAACCTATTTTTGCATTTTCAAAATTACACTGTATATACAAGATTAAAATGATATATGATCTTTTTATGTGCCTTTAGCTTCGGTGTTTTTAGATAGTTTTGAGATTCAGTAAATTGTTTTAAACATTTTCTTCCGTTTCTGATGCTTGAGTTAGTTTTTCACTTAGTAGTCAGTCAGGAAAAGGCTTGCTTGGGGACCAACAATGATTCTCGAGTGCCGGCCACGTTGAGGGTGTAGGCTCGGATCATGACAAGCCATAAAAAGTTAGACTAATATGTTGGCTAGATTGACCCATAGGTAATCTTATCAAACTGTCGTGTATTTACTTTTTCATATTTTTGAAACTACTTAACAAAAATCTTGACTCCGCCACTGACGATACACATGTGTGTTAGGTTGTTGTGAGGGTGGGTGGGGGTGGGGGGTGGGGATGTACATTATATGTATGTTGAAGAAAATCTGAATTGTGTTTTGATATTGAGAATTTGACATTTTCAGTGAGGGGAGTGGAAGCAATTTTCTTGGTGAGTTAGCAATTTAGTATGGCAGAGAAAGAAGTTCCATTCTGCATTTTCTTTAAGGAAGCAAGGTATTTCTCTTTCCCTTTTTCATATTTGTGATCAGATTGTAAAAGATATAACTATTAACCTATTTTTTTAACATGTTATTACTGTTGAGCTATGTGATATTATCCACTTTTCCCCAATCCCGGACTGTTACTTACACCGTTAAGAGTATCCAACACCTTATAAGTAGTTTCTTTGTACGAACTTTAGGTTTTAAGGATGGTTAGTTGGTTACTTGTAGTTATCTTTTAGGTGATCCGATAGTTATACTAAGAAACTTTTTGATATTTTTGAAATGTTAAGATTTTTCACAAGTTACTAGTAATATATTTCTGTTTTTTTTCTTCAATTAATTGTGTGTGTCATGAACAGATCAGTATTTAAATTGGATGAGTTAGGCCGCGAGATTGCGAGAATCGCGCTCCCTGCTGCACTAGCTTTAACAGCAGATCCTATTGCATCTCTGGTTGATACAGCATTTATTGGCCAAATAGGTAACCGTTGGACGTTAGCAAGATAGTTATAACTACTTCCTCCGTTTCAATTTGTTTGTTTGGTTTTGACTTGACACGGAGTTCAAGACAAACAAATTGAAATGGAGGGAGTGCTACTTTACAGAAACAGATTTTGTAAGTTATAACCTCAAAAATTGTTTGATATAGGTCCTGTTGAGCTTGCTGCTGTGGGAATTTCGATTGCTGTTTTCAATCAAGCATCAAGGATTGCAATTTTTCCGCTTGTCAGTGTCACTACCTCTTTTGTTGCTGAGGAAGATGCCATCACAAAAGTAAGTCCCGAACCACGAGACAACGAAAGCCAGGATATACAATCACAAGATGTTGAAGGATTGGATACAGAGTCACAATCGAACAGTGAAAACAAAGAGCTAATACCTCAAAACAGTATGTTGGAAATCCATGTTTTTTATCACACTATTATATGGAGAAGATTTAATCTAAGTTCCTTCCGCTTCTTGATAATGGTATTGTCTCCCGTTATATCAATTGATTCTGCAGGGAGTGTGTACAAGTCCGAAACGAAAGCTACATCCTTTGAAGTTGTGAAGCCAAAGCCTGAAAAGAGGCACATTCCATCTGCATCGTCTGCATTGATCATCGGTGCCATCCTTGGCTTCATCCAAGCCGCCTTTCTAATTTCCGGAGCGAAGCCTATATTAAGCTTCATGGGTGTCAAACATGTAAGTAAAGTTCTTAATGACGTAGCAAAAGACACAACTTTCAACTGCTTTAGTTGAGCGGTTGAACTCGTTGAATATATGCTCCATCTGCCTTCGTTGAGTCCTCTCATATTACAGGGATCACCCATGCTAAAACCAGCTCAAGAGTACCTAAAATTGAGATCACTCGGTGCACCAGCAGTTCTTCTCTCATTGGCCATGCAAGGAGTTTTTCGAGGATTTAAAGATACGAAAACTCCACTCTTTGCAACTGGTGAGCTACTAAGAAATTGAATCAATATTCGACAGACGGATGAAGTTCAAATTCAGTTTAAGAAAAATCTAACTTAGTTTCTTTCTTTTCCTTTTTGTGCTTTGATCTCATCAGTGGCTGGAGATTTGACAAACATAATTTTGGACCCCATATTCATTTTCGCATTCCATATGGGCGTCAGAGGTGCTGCAATTGCTCATGTAATTTCACAGTGAGTCTCTATCATGTCTCCAGAAAAACAAAACTTGTGAGAGAATAGTTTTCCGATATATCATTGACGTAGATTCTTATATGACTTGGTAGTGCAGGTACCTAATTTCAGTAATACTTTTTTGGAGATTGATGGAAAAAGTTGATCTCTTACCTCCTAATCTAAAGTATATGCAATTTGCTCGATTTCTCACAAATGGTGAGGTTTTCTCTGACGTTGTTAATATTTACTTCAAACGTAGGGTCAAGTTCTTAGATGGTCACTTAACTAATGTAGTAGTTATTTATGTTAGAAAGTCACTCTTCTTCTTGATTCTCATTTTTTTACAATAAAGAAAGTGATTTTCTGAGTTGATAACTATTAGTTGAGTGACCATCTTAGAAATCAACCCTTCAAACGTATAATTTTGGTATAACAAGGCTTAAGAAATGCTTATGTTAGATTCTTAATGTCTCCCTTCTTTCATCTTTTTAGTCTACAGAATTTTTGTAAAAGAAATTTTAGTGGTTTTTTATTTCTCGTGTTCAATTCATTCGGTCTGTCTTCATCTTATATTCGTGTTCCTATGTAATGTCATCTGATTGCTTTGGCATTTGCAATAGGAAGTTGAATACGGAGACTGAGTAGACGGGCAGCTTCTTAGGGTATCAAACTATTGACAATGTGAAATGCTTTTATTCACCAGATTTCATTCCACTTTTCGATCTACTAATTAAAAGAAAGTTTCTATTGTTCCAACAATAAGATGGAATTAGTTCATTACCTGTCGTCTCCTTTTCTTTTCATCCTCTTTTTTTCCCCGGAATTTCAGGATTTCTATTGTTAATGAGGGTCATAGCTGTGACGTTCTGTGTAACGTTAGCTGCATCATTAGCTGCAAGGTTAGGACCCACAGAAATGGCTGCATTTCAGGTCTGCTTGCAAGTTTGGTTGACTACATCTCTTCTAGCTGATGGTTTGGCCGTTGCCGGTCAGGTGATATATGATCTTCCTATCATTTCAACTGTAGTGAGTCTTGCTGTTCTTACATGTCTGTCTACTGTCCGACCAAGGTTTTCTTTTCGCTTCGACTGACCTTCCTTATCTTTCGATCTAGACGTACATGTTTTCTACATACGAATATTCTGAGTGGTTGCTGCTGTCTGGCTTGAGTTAGACAAGCAGGGAAGGATCTTATGTCACCGGTCACCACTCTGCCTATCTAGTATCTAATATTTAATCAAATCTATTTCAAGTGATTTAAGTACTAAAGTGAAAGACAATCTATCCAAAAAATGTACCATATAGTCCTTGAATTCCTTATTTAATGAAGAAATATCACCATTATCCCTCTCAAAATAACCTATCACGAGTCACCATGAGTACATCAGAAGATGTTTCCATATCGCGAATTTCACACCCCAACTATCAACTGTTCCCTTTTTCTACGTGAACTATCACCATCTATGTCCTAAATCTAACCTGCAAAAGCATCAAAACTATCAATATGTAAATGAAATTCAGAAATTTGACCTTACTTTTCTCTATCAGGCCATATTAGCAAGTGCATTTGCTCAAAACGACTTCAATAGGGCTACTGCTACAGCATCAAGAGTGTTGCAGGTACGTACTTAGGTTGTTCTATTAGTAGAGGTTCGCGTATCCTTAACGATGAACTATTTTTTATCTCCAATTCTTGAAATTTTTGCAGTTGGGATTAGTTCTAGGATTGGTGCTGGCACTCGTCCTTGGAGTTGGTTTACATTTTGGAGCTAGATTATTTACAAAAGACGTCAACGTCATCCACCTAATTGGCATTGGCATTCCGGTATCCACCATATCCTAATATGCTTTGTCAATACACCTTAGAGAACTTTTCGCTGTAAAGTAATGGATTTTGGACCTCACAATTTCTTCCCATTTCAGTTTGTCGCAGCAACACAACCTATCAATGCCCTGGCCTTTGTCTTTGATGGCGTAAACTTTGGCGCATCTGACTTTGCATATTCTGCCTACTCAATGGTAAGCTCACTTGGCATTCCTTTTCTTTTTTCGTCTATCGACAACACAAGTCAAGCATATCCTCAAATTAAAATGTAGTCATCTTTTTCGCCATCTCCTCAAAACACTAAAGCCGGCGCTTTCCTCAAAACACCTCCCTCCTCTCCCCTCAAAACAGTAAATTTCAACAAATATTAAATTCCGAGAATGCATTTTGTGTTCAGGTAACAGTGGCTTTATTCAGCATTGTGTTCTTGTTCATTCTTTCATCAAGTTATAAATTCGTCGGAATTTGGGTGGCTCTAACCATCTATATGAGTCTCAGAGCTTTAGCAGGCTTCTGGAGGTATATATATATGGTCAATTTCTAATGCACTCCGAATCTATGTTGCTCAGACTCTCCAAAAATGTTGCTACACATGTGCCAGATCCTTCAAAATGGCACTAGTTTTAGAGGATCCGACATGTACCCCTCAACATTATTGCAGAGTCCGAGCAACATAGCTCTAAATCAAATCTGTTTAAAGCATAAGCTAATCTATTTCACCATGTCAATTTGCAGGATAGGAACTAGAACAGGGCCATGGAAGTTTCTCAAGAGCTAAAATAGTCTCTGTTAGAATATTATACTATGTGGATACTCATATTGTATAAAACTATTTTTACTTGTTGTAGTGTCAATAAAGTAGCACCATTAAATCATAGTTTAGTGTCTTGTAGTGATGGCAAATAAAAATACGAAATATATATATCTAACTCTATTTATACTTTGTTAAGGAAAAAATGTATGCGTATATGTGTGTCTATCTTAAATAGTGTATATACACAGTGTAGTAAGTAAGACAGCATCATATTTTGAATAGCTTATATGCATCAGCTAAAACTATACACAGTGTAGTAAGTAAGACAGCATCATATTTTGAATAGCTTATATGCATCAGCTAAAACTAGAAGAATTAATAAGAGATGGCTCTTTCTTTGTTCTGCTGTCAATTCTAAGTAGTAAAATTCAATCTACTACTACTAACAATAACAACAACAACATACCCAGTATAGTTCCACAGGTGGGATATGAGGAGGGTTGGTCTCTGTTTTCAACAGATTAGCACAACGTGCGATGGTCAGCTCATAGAGGGAGGAAGGCAGTGCTGATTCGGGAAGTGATTGGAGATTAAAAGATAATGCCCTTAAGGATGTTAGTCTTGGCAATATGTTATGCAACACCCTCTTGGGGTGAGTAATCAGTATTGATTAGAAGCAATGTCCTCAACTGCTGCAATTTGTAGAGGGGTTTCAACTGTTCAAAGTCACCACCTTCTCCCATGGAATAGGACATGTGCCGACTTTGTTCCAACATATGAGATCCTTTGTTCTCTTCCAACCTAATACAAAGTTTTGAAGATGCAATTCGGGACAAATCATTGACTAGGTCATGCATTAAGAATCCCTCCGGTTTCCATTCAGACTCTGGGACCCTTTCGAACAATGATCTTGATCTCAACTCAAGAAAGTATTGGTTACCTGAATGAAACTGCTGTACAAGACCATTAGCAATCCACAAGTAAATAACTTGGTCTTTGCAAAATAGATAATCTTTTGGATATATTGCACAATAAGCAAAACATCTCTTCAAATCTGGAGGAAGATCATTGTAGCTCAACATCAACGCTGGTAATATACCATTCAAACAACTTGGCTGGTCCCATATTTTCCTACTTAAAATGTCTCTTCACTCTTCCACCTCTGATTTGCAGCGCAAAATACCAGCAAGTGTCTTTAGAGCTAAAGGCAACCCTTTGCACTTGTCTGCAATTTTTCTTCCAAAACCTCTTCAAATTTTGGGTGTTCCTCAGGATCCCTATTTTCTAGTGAATGTCGTTTGAATAAATCCCAAGAGACTTCACTAGACAGAGTTCCCACGTTGATTGCTCTGCTACCCATCATCGAGGCAACATTCTCCTTACACGTAGTTACAATGATCTTACTTCCCATATCTCCTTGTACAAAAACATTTCTCAGGTCATCCCACTCATTATAGTTATCATTCCACACATCATCAAGGACAACAAGAAACTTCTTTCCCTTCAAGCTTTCCTTCAATTTGACCTGTAGCTGATTAAGATTGTCACCAACCTTTAAGTCAAATGAGCCAATTTCTTGAAGTAACCCTTTCGTTATTCTGAAAGCATCATATGCCTCAGAAACACAAAACCAAGCTTTCAAACCAAAATGGTTTTTCACCTTCTTATCATTGTAAACCGCTTTAGCAAGTGTTGTCTTACCCACGCCCCCCATTCCAACAATAGGAACTACAGTCAATTTTTTTCCATTTGCATCTTCAGACAATAAATGGTCAATCAAATTCTCTATATCATTCATCCTTCCAAAGATATCAGAATCGTCAACCAAAGAAGTTGAAGGTGTTCTAGTTTCTCGTTTAGCCGAACCAAAATGTTCCTTTAAGCCAAGTAGACCAATTTGCTCTTGCAAATCCTTCAATGTTTCAATAGTGTCTTCCAACTTGTCCTTTATGTTAAGAAAGAAATCATCACTCAAGCACAGGTTGAGGTCACTTACTTGCTGATTTTGATGCTGACCTTCCACCTTAAGTCTTAAAACCTCATGTTCCATAAAATTTTCAGCAGCATCTCGAAGCTCATTAAGCCACTGGCTCACAAATTGATTTGATGCTTGCTTATTCTCTGCATCACTTAACACAGTTTGAAGACCAAGCAAAGTCATTCTCAGCTTCTTTAAGAGCCGAAGATCATTCGTATGCTTCTGAAACATGTTGAGCAGATCACCCTGAGGAGTAAGCCTATCAAAGAGAACATTCAAAGCTGAAGAGAGAAATGCACCACCAATATGCTAAGAGTAATTTGCAAACAAGAATGATCAGTGATTTCTTTCTTCCTTTTGCTAGTGATCGATATTACTTGTAATTGGTACAACTATTGTCTGCTAGTGCCTATTCAAGGGTAGTTGGGGGTTGTAGAAAGTGGGGACACATCAAAGACAACAACATCTTTCGTTTAAAGACCACTGCCAAGTCTTGTACCATTTAAACACCATAGAAGGTCTGGCTGTGCCGTTTTGATATTTTTCGCTAACTCAACCAACTATGTAGAGAGTGTGTGTAAACACACTCGCCAATGACATGTCGAAGTGTGAATTGTGTAAAAGTGTCAAAATGGTAAAGTTAGGCCCTACATCAGTTGTTTGAATAATACAAGCCTTAATTTAGGTGTCTAAGTGAAAAATTATGTCAACTTTAAATGTGTGTCGATGGATTCATCAAAAATAAAACGATAAGCTCATTTTTTTCACATACCATAATAGCGTTACTTGGGCCTACAACCATGTACTCGTTATTTAAATCGAAACGAAGTGAATATATCAATTATGAAACCATATGCTCTTTTCTCTTGAAAAAAGGACTACAGCATGGGGCCCAAGTACAGCACTTGTGAGCAAAAGTAATTAAACCAATTCAATTGTCACCAACCAACAACCAATACCTCTTAACTACTCATACAAACCTAATAAACATTAATGGAAATGGGTGGTGATGGTGGAGAGATCATAATGGTTAGGAAGGAAGGAAAGTTTTTAGAGATAGTTACTTACAAGGTATTAGAGAAAATAATATTTTCTCGGTTCCTAATTACTTGTCGTACTTTTTTTTTTACTTGTCCACTTTTTTTTTACTTGTCTCTAATTACTTACTAGTTTATTTTGACAAATCAAGAAAAGACAAAAAAATTTAATCTATTATACCCTCACAATTAATTATTTTGAAAAATGTAGAACTTTTTGAAAATCTTAAGTTTTTAATTTATTCACTTTATAATTAATAGAGATAAAATGGTAAACTCATTATGTAAATAATTGTTTTTATATATATTAAATAGTAATAATATGGGATATTAAAGCAACCTGTAATAAAAAGATAAAAGTACCAAAGATATAAAAAAATTAAAAAAATGAGCTGACCAAAAAGAACTCCGGCATATATAGAATATTAAATAAAAGGTAAATTATCGAAATTCTGCTAGTTTAGAAGCTAATTATTTAGATGTATGTTAGTTTGAAATTTATGAATTTATCGGAATTTGGTGTGTCCTGATACATCTAGATACCTGAGGTCAAACTTAGGTGTAATTTATTCTAGATATATTGTATCAAAGTAGATTCGCATGTATCTGGCATAGACAAATATCGTTCGCCTCCCTCCCATCTCACTCGCCACTCTCATTTTTCACTCGCATATCTGGTATTCCAAATACATGTGAATCACACTGAATACATGCATATAGTGCGTATCTAGTGTGATTCACATGTATCTACCTTGAAATCTGGTATGAAATTATTAAATAGTGAGATAAAATGTACTCTAATTTTTTCAAACTATAGAGAGAATTAATAAATATAATAGGAATGTTTGTGTAATTAGGTAGCTTCTCCTTAAATAAATAATGAATTTGACCCATTAACAACCAATTAAATTTATTATTTAAAATTACTTGTTAATTAAATAACTATAATTAAACAAATAATTCAAAATTTTCATTTAAAATTTACTAAAACAGTCTTTTATCAAAAAAGGAATTTTAATACTCCAAACCACCTAACTAGTCTTTGACAAAAATCTCATGAAAACAATGTATATTTCATGTAGCAAAAATAATTAATTGATGATAATTCCAAATGGGACAAACAAAGCAACTTTTACTATTCCAAAGTTATGAAATTTTACATAGGATTTGAATCTCCTATCGAAAAAAAACACTAGTGATATAAACAACTTTATTAAAACATTTTATTTATTTATTATTTTACTATCACAATAAGCATTGATAAGATGGTACAATTAAGAAAAAGACTAGACAACTGAAAAAGGAAAAAACCTTCCTCACACACATAGATATTTTTACCAAAACCCCTTCTTTCCAAACCCTTCTACAACATTTATTACACACTGATTACTCTAATTGTACGTAGACCAACACATCTTGTTCCTTTTCTTTTCTTTTCTCTTATATATACATGTGCATGTGCATACACCGCGATGCACATGCACATGTATCCTTTTTTTTCTTACCTTAGGACGATTTTTTCCTTTCCTCAATCCTCACCATGAGACCCCCTTTCACCTTAATAGTAAGGTAAGCTATCAACACCGGCTCCTCACCTTATCCACCACCGGAACAAACCTAAATCTTGGTAAAACTCCGGCCACCACCTTCTTCATTTGCAAGAACGCCATGTCCTTCCCTAAACAAACCCTAGGTCCAGCTTGAAACAATGGATACACAAATGGATCCTTAGGAACAAACTTCCAATTCCCCATCTTGACATCCCTTTTCAACCATCTTTCTGGCCTAAAAGCTTGCCAGTCCTTCCCCCATATGTCCTCCACCCTCCCCATTGCATATGGATGATAGCTTATTCGCGTTCCTTTCTTTGCAAATGTCCCATCAGGCAATATATCATCTTGCATGGCTTCTTTAGTATCAACAGGGACGGGAGGGTAAAGTCTCATGCTTTCACATAACGATGCATGAGTGTATGGCATGTCTTTCACTTCATCATACGTTAAGGAAGACGTTGTCGTCTTAGCTATTTCCTCCAAGATTGCTTTTTCCACTTCTGGATTCTTCGAAATCAACCAAATAAACCATGTTAGTGCAGCAGAAGTTGTGTCCCTTCCGGCCAAGATAAAACTAATGACAATATCTATAATGAACTCTTCATCATGCATGTTTTGTTGTTCGTCTGATGAGCTTATTAAGAATCTTGAAAGAAGATCGTCACTAGACCTCTTATTATAACTTGATCTTTCCTTCTTTTGCTTAATCATTTCCTTAGCCATATCGCGAATTTGTGTTGCACAAACTCTTAATTTCTTCTCAGATCCAACGTTGAGAATTCGTTTGAGCTTCCATATAACGGGGCAAGGGAATTGAATCTATCACTACTAATACGGACAACTTCTTCAAAAGCATTTGCAAATTTTGCCTCCGGAAAGGATGGTAACAAATATGCTGGATCGTACCCATAAGCAACCATGCAAATGTTGTCAAAAGTGAACCTTTGAAGCAAATCTTGAAAGTCAAGAATACTTTTTTGAGATGCAGACATAGTCAAAATAGAAATGAGACGATCAGACAGTTCAACATCTACAGCATTCTCAATGAACTTACGTAAACATTTGGAGTTGAATTCATGACTAGCAAGTTTTCTTTGGTACTTCCAAATCTCACCATCAGCATTAAAGATACCATTGCCTAGAAGATTTTTTAAAGTTTCTTTACCAAGATACCCTTTTTGATAATTATGAAAGCATGTTTTGAGAATGTGTTCAGCATTAGAGGGGTTGGCTGTGAATATATGACGATGGCCTAGGGGTCGATGAAGTGTAAAAGTGAGAGATGGTAATGTACTTAAAACAATTTCAGATGTCCATTGAATTCGACGATTTATATTGGATTTGATTGAGAAATAAGAGCCAATAATTGGATAGGATCTTGGGATTTTGGTAGACTTGGGATATATGAAAACATTGGTTAAAATGGTTTTTGAAATATTCATGATGAAAAATAACAAGACTATTACTAAGGGAAGGAAGAAAAAATAAAGATGTGAGAATATATTAATTGAAAGATCAAAGTTGAACAACATTTTTTCCTCTTTTTCTTCTTTTTTTGGTTGATGAAAACAAGCTTGAGAAGTGTCTATGTTATATAATGTGTTGTGTATGTACGACGATTGTAGAGTTTTTATTCCTTACGTATATGTTAGTATTAATATCTTTTCATATGAGTATGTCTTAAAAAAATAAAAAAAATAAAAAATATGAGTATGTCGGTAGTCTTTTTTATTCTCTTAAACTTCGTATTGAGTCAAATCAGAAAAACAAATTAAAATTGAAGGAGTATTAATAAATAATGTGAAAAGTTTCATCACTGAATTTTATTTTATTTTTTGAGAGTCAAACAATTTAAGTTTGATCGAGAATTTGCTCATGTAATCTTCAATTTTTTTAAATGATATTTATATATTTGTAAACTATGTAAAAAGTACAATAAGTCACAATAACTAACAATTCAAAATATAAAAACAAGATATTTCTCTCTATATTTTGTACTCTCATATTTATATAGTCGATTGCTCATCTCCTTTGTGGATGTAGGTCAATTGACCGAACCACGTTAACTCTTTGTGTCTTTTGGTATATCTCTCATTTGTCGTCTTACTCATGGTCTTTTGAGGTTTGCTTTGCTAGCTTCCGCATCACACCTAATTATTTTAGTCCTAACATACCGAACAATTTGAAATAAGCAATTTCAACAATTTAAAAACTTTCAGAAAGAAAAACCAAGTCATAAACAATTGCGGTAATATCTCTCCTAGAACTTGAAAGTCGAGTACCAAAACTTTTACTAGTCTAGAATATGGTGATGCAATCCCAAAAAAAAACTAAAGAACGTCTAAGTCCGGAAAACGAACTAGAAAAACAAGACTAATCCATGGCAGACCGAAGGAGTAACTCATCCTTGTATTCAGATAGCACTAGGATCATAGTTGAGATCACAAAGTAGCTGCGTGAATAGACCTTGTACTCAACAAAGAAAGCGCAAGTGCAGTATCTGTACACAATCAGAGTTAACAAGTATGATCATCTGCTATTCCAGTTATAAGAAGTATAAATAGGCAACCACAACTTAGTAAAACAGATAACATACAATTATAATCACATTTATAACATAGTTCGAACTCCTAGTCCAAACCCTGAGTTGATATGCACAAATAACATGAACAACCACCGCACAACAAGCCAACCTGGTTCTCTCATGGAACCCACACACAAACTGTTAATGTACCAGGTGTGGTACCCGTGCCAACCAGTAGTATCTATCGATGTGGTACTTGAACCAACCATATATGAATATCCATGTTTCAGGCGTGGTATCCGTGTCAACCGTTAGTATGTACCAAACGTGATACCCAAATCAATCATGAGATATCTTGTATTAGGCGTGGTCCCCGAGCCAGCCATCAATCACACATCACAATCACAAACACAATGAATTGCAATCACACTTCTACACCCAAATAAACACATTCATTTCATGCGATTGAAAACATTTAACATTTCAAATCATACTTTTTCCTTTTCCATAATTATATATCATGTATGCAATACTAACAAAGCAGTTGACAAACACATATAACATAAACAGGAAAATAAACAACAATCACCTACCTCGAATGTAACGACTCAGAAAAACTAGTAAGTGAAACTAGAGCCTTACGTTTGAGTTGTTGAGTTTGATGTGGGGTTTTATGTTGTAAAATGGTTTCCCGAGCTTAGGTTGAGGGGTTAATGTCAAGGTACGACCCCCCCAAGGACCAACCAAGGGTCATTGAGGAGGACCCTAAAGTCTAACCCCAAGGCTGCCCCAAGAACTTAAAAACTGCCAAATTTTCAAGACCTACGGATGGGACCTATGGGGCGTAGGTCCCTCCACGCCTCGTGGGGAGGCTTCGTGAGTCAAAATCCCATTTTAGGAGCCCCAGTCCTCCACCCACAGACCTGCAGGACGGGGAGTGACCCCACTCACGGTCCGTGAGTCCTAGGTCGTGGGTGCTACCTGAAGATCTGCCTAGGTTCGGCCATGATGAGGTTAATTTAGGTAAATTATATTTTTAATTATTTTAGTATGGGGACAGTTTATATTGTTTATTTAGACTTATATAAGTATTTTTAAATCATTAACCACCCCTTTACAATTGATAATTCCCAAACCCAAAATAGTAACCAACTCCTCTCCAAATAATTCTCTCTCTAAAACCTCCATTGAAGAAGAAGAATAAGTCAAGGTCTAGGGCTCATCTTTTTCATCCAAATTTGTGAGGAATCTTCAATTAAAGTATGGTAGTTTTGATTCATGGTTAACTTTTCATCCATGAAGTCCTCAAACCTTCAATTTCAAAATTGGAAATTCTCCAAAACTAAGGGTTTTCATTCTAGGTCATGAATTCTTTCTCAAAACGTTTTAAATGGTTTAATTATCACATATTAAGACTGAATTGTTGTTTTATGGTGGTTTTAAGATAAAATCCCCCATGAATCCATGATTTCCCCATAACCCTAATTTATGACTTTAATGTGGGTGAATTGTAGTAAGATGAAAGTTATGCAATTTTCCTTGTAATGGTCTAGTTACTTGAATTATGTCATTATTCATGCCTAAGTTGTAGTATTCTAGGTGTGTTGGTGAATTGTGATTCATGGCCTTGAAGGTTAAATTATGAAGATTGATGTATGATCATGATGCTTATGTATATGCTTTGTGATTTCAATGAAAGTAATATGATCATGACTACAATGCAATTTTGATATTATTGAAAGGTTATTCTCAATTATACACTTGTGAATGATGGTAATATGTTGTGAAAGGTTTATTCAATGTAATGTTATACCTTGAA